>JAHTLZ010002283.1:123-27493 GCA_023846285.1 Phrynocephalus versicolor
CTCTCTCTCTCTCTCTCTCTCTCTCTCTCTCTCTCTCTCTCTCTCTCATTTGTGTGTGTGTGTGTGTGTGTGTGTGTGTAAAAGAAAGGGGAGGATTCCGTCTAGTGCCAGGTCACAGCTAGGCCTGACAGGTTAGAAATGTCCTATTCCCTGTAGCTAGAGGGCTGGTCTATGAGACGGCCAAAGAGGCAAGCAGAGAGAGAAGCAAGCATGGCACATGCAGTAACAGCTTCCTGCTTATTTATTTATTTATTTATTATTGGATTTATACCCCACCCATCTTCCCTAAGGAACTCTGGGTGGCTTACAAAACAGATCAAATCAACAAATATACATACCACGAATACAGAACATAAACAACAAAGAGTTAAAACTATGTACCCTGATCAAAACTAGTATAGCTTAATAAAAATCATATAGGTAGGGCTAACCAAGAAGTGAACCTCCGCACCAGCTGAGAAATGGCCCAGACTTCAATGCCAGCGTGAGCTTAAAAAAAAAAGTTGTTTCTTCTTCCAGTGCTACTCACTAGGAGTTCTGCTTTCTTATCTGAACACCCAGAGAATTATAGCAGTTTCTTGAGATTTGAGGTCACACCCTGAGACCTGGAAGGGCTTGCCAGAGGGCAGGGAAGAGTTTTATTGAAGAGTTCACTTTGAGGGGAGCAGGCTAGCTGTGATGACACCAGGTGCTCCTCTGACAGCTTGGATAGCATTGGATCCTTTTCCAATGAGAAAGGCAGGGTAAAAATACTCTAAAATAAATAAATAAAATAAATTTGCATGCCACCTCAAAACAGAAAAGGCATCCCCCAAAGAAGAAGAAGAAAAGGGCAGTAAAGATCTGAATAAAATTTGCCTGTGGTATTTTATTGTAAAACTTCAAATGTAGAAATAATTTCTATAGTTTAAATAGTAGCCCAAATCATGTTGATTAATCTAGGACTCATACTAGAGTAAGCCCATTGAATCAATGGGGATTTGATACATTAGTACTCAATAAGTTCAATTTATTCAAATGGGCTTACTCTAACTGTGTCTTACTATGCTAAAGGAAGTCACAAGAGTAGCCCCATTAGAATCAATGGGACTTACAGGTGAGCTCAGTCACCAAATCCCATTCATTTAATTGACCTCCTCAAGTGCAATTTACTACACCAAGCAATGTGTCTGTGGAAATTCTCTGTCATTCAGGTGAGGTTATCTGGGAGACGTGTCATGGCAACCAGACTTCTTTTGTTGTGGAATCAAAACGTTTCACTGCTCATCCAAGTAGCTTCATCAGTCTCAGGACTGAAGTCCAGTTGCCAAGTCCAGTTGTCATCACTCACCTCTCAGATACACTAAGCAAGAGGATTTTGGCCAATAATATAATCCTAGGGAAGACTGTGAGTAGGGGATCTGATGTGCCTAGAGATTGCAAAAACCTGAGTGACTTTCTGAAAGATCTGGGTCATTTTCAAATAACACATTGCAATAATCCAAGCAAGAGTCTTAAGTGGCTGGTGTGGAAAGTTTTGCCACCTAAGCAAAAGGGTGAGATGGTGCTTTTTGTCCCATTCCAGATGACTACAATTCCCAGTTAAATCATACTTTGACCTTGGCAACAAGCTAGCATCTGCCACTGTGCCTAAGAGCAACCGGTGAGCCTAGGTGGTGCGAAGCAATCCATGTGGCACACACTTTGGTGTCTTCCTCCCATACAGTACACCCAGCTAGTCTGAAAGCAACCATTTACCCAATCTGGAAGTTGAGTCATGGCAACTGGGCTTCTTTTCTTGTGAGATCCAACCCTTTCACTACTCATCCAAGCAGCTTCGTCAGTCTGACAAAAGTTAGTCCAGTTGCCATGACTCAACTTCCAGATAACCTCACCTTGACGACTGAGAATCTTCACAGACATTTACCCACTGGCTCAGTGGGGTGTGTGTGATATCCTCAAAACTTAAAGCCTTAAGAAGAGATTCCTGGATCCCCTCTGACACCAGTATCCTGCCAAAAGGCCTATTGTGTGATTGTGATAAACTGATAATCTCTCTTTTAAGGTAATAAGAGAAGCAACATTAAGTAAACAGTCACAATCCTCCTCCTTCCCGGCACTGCCCAGTTACTATTTAATGTTTGGTGGAAGCTCGAGGATTAATAGCCCTTGATTTCCGCTACATCAAGGCAGCTGCAGATGCTATTCATCTCCATCTACAGCATCTTAATGCAGCTTTCAGTGCCATGGTGAATATTACACACTGAGATTCTCTTCTTCATTATTTCATATCATTTTTATTTAAAAGACTTATTTTGGACTCCATTCCTAGGATGAATCTCTGGGATGCTCCATATATTTTGGCAAGTATATACATTTAGAAGGAAAGGGGTACACATACAAAAAAAATATTTGTGATTATTTTAAGGATGAATCAAGCTAGAGCAACCCATGCACTAAAATGATCAACAATATACTGAATAGCTGTGCCTCTGAGAATAAGAGGATGTGGTAACCGCCTCAGGCAGCAAATGCTGGAGGGTAACATCAACAGCCCATGGCCAGTTATCTCAAGCCCTCTGGCTTTTCTCCTGAACACAGCTGCAGGTGCCAGACCACCTTTCCTGTTGCTCTAAAGTCAGTGCCTTCAAGGTATAATGAAGCAGGCTTGCCTGTTGTAAATTTTCATGAAGGAAAACTTAATGATCAGTCCAGTTCATTTTGTACATAGAAATTGAGGTTGAGAGCAGAGAATTCATTTTGCCTCAGGCAGCAAAACACCTTGGGGCCAGCCTTGTCCCTTTAAAAAGTGACTAATATCCAATATGTTATCATGTTGTATGTGGGAAATATATGGCACATTCTTTTAATGGTACTCCAAAGGTCTGGTCCCAGTGCAGTCACTTCTTTTGGTCAGGTGCAGAAATACAAGGGAAAGCACAGAATTCTTTGCACTCAAGTTGGGGTGGAGAAGGAATCTCCAGGACAATATTGCTCAGTGAATGCAGAGCTTTCTTCTTGGACTGGGAAGCTTCCACAGAGGGTGGTACTCAGTTGACAATGCAACATGCATACGTCCTCTGCAGGATGACTCTTTCCATATGGTAGGGTGTAGAATAGGGATGGGCATTTCGTTTCGGAACCAGTAGGTTCGTTCCAAAATGAACCATGTGAGCCCAGCTGGTCCTCAGAACCGGCTGATACATGCAGATCCAATTGCTTTACCTTTCTCTGTCTCGTGCAGAGTTAAAATCCAACGAGGTAGCACACTGCAACATCATCTTTCCTGCTTCATGCTGCTGGCCAATCAGAGAGGGAGGTGGGATGATGCCTGTCCCTGCACAGCTCCTGATTGGCCAGCATCACAGATTTAGCACCAATAACGTAGCCGCATGTTTCCTCATTGGATTTTAATCCTGCGCAAGAAAGAGAAAGATAAAACAATTGGATCTGTGTGCATCAGCCAGTTACGGGGACCACCTGGGCTCACATTGTTCATTCCGTAACCTACTGGTACTGAAACAAAATGCCCATCCCTAGTGCAGAAGCTGTCTTGGGTGGCAAAACCTGAGAGGAGCAAGGCGTATGAGTCACACAATTTTGTCCTTTGTCCCCCTACCTAAACCTTATATGCTACCTTTAGGCAACAGCAAAAATGTTCCATGCCAGTTCTGAAATGCTATGTAATGACCAGTTCAGTTGGATATGGGGTAAGGATGCCATCTCATCCATTGCCCCAGGCAGTAAAATGTCTTGGACATTTTCAGGTAAAATATTAGTACATGCAGTGGTTCTGAATTACCATGGTGAAAAAGAAGTGGTGAAAAAAAAAGTGATCAGATTATCTGAATCAATAACCAGCAAAGGTTGACAGAAGGCACAGCATGGGAGCAGGAAGGAGAATACAACTTCCTGGGGCTGATTCACACATGCATGTTCAGCACTTGATGGCTACCAAGTGATAGCCCACATAGGTCAATGAGCCCATCAGAGACCAAATAAATACAGACAGAAATTTCATACCATCTCACAGCCCCCAGATGGATTTTTTTTCCAGTGCAATCCCTTCAAAGATTAGGCTGCCAGGCAACAAATGGAGTAGCAGAAGTCGAAGCTGGTTGCACGTTAGATCTGTGGTTGTAAGCCTTGGGCAGCTCAGGTGTTTTTGGATTGCAATTCCCAGAAACCCCAGCCAGCACAGCCGGAGGTGAAGGCTTCTGGGAACTTCATTCTAACAACAATCTGGTTTACTCAAGGTTGGAAATTATTGCATTAAACACCAATTGATGGCCAGTCAACCGTAGCAATGAAGGAGACACTGAATGAAGTCAATTTGCATTGGAGATGGATTTGTGCCAATGAAGATAGGAAAATGTGGAAAGAAGTTACATTTTATCCCCATCTATTGCTTACCTTTTTTAAAAAAAAAGTCAGGGAGGTTTGGATAAAACATGTCAATTACATTTATTGCCATTACTCTACCAGCTGTATTTATGGTTGTCCTACATGAGATGCTTCACGCCATTGTCTCACTTCAACAAAAGGTTGCATTGCATCATTGTAGCATCCTACAATACTGATGCTCCATGACACTCAGCTTCAGGAGTTAACAGGTCCTGAGCATTAATTTCTTAGTATAAGAAACATAGGATTTTTTTTCACTGCACTTAAAGCTCTCCTCCTGTGCCCTGGTCTGGGTCAGTGCATTGCTAAGATTTGGTAGTGTTAGAAATCAGTAAAACAATAATGAAATCAGATTTTCTAGATTGCCACTTAGAGATGGGGACAAATTTTTAAAAAAGGTAATTCATCCTGATCCATGATTCTTTGGAGCTGATGAATCAACAAATAGATGAAGTGATGAATCAATGAATTAGTTTTTCTCCCCTTTAAAAAGAACCCTCTAGCACAGTGGTGGTGAACCTTTGGCAATCCAGAAGTTTTGGACCGCAACTCCCAGAATTCCAAGCCTGTATTGCCAATGACAAAGGATTGTGGGATTTGTGGTCCAAAACATCTGGAGTGCTGACGGTTCGCTACCACTGCTCTAGTACCTAAAGACTTCAAATGTTCAGGGATGCTCCCTCTTATTCTCCTCTATTGGGGTTCAGATATCTGAGCTAAGGATCCCCAAATAGCCCCCCCCCGGAAAGTGCTCCCTAGGCAGAGAGGCTTCTCCCAACTCTTCTCTATAAGCCCTCTAAGTTTGGTGAAGACTGGGTTTTAGACACCTGCAAAGTGCCCCCTATAAAAAGTGTCCTTTAGAAAGCTGGTTGGGGAAACCAAACTTGGAGGGATTGTAGATGAGAGGCAGGGGTTGCTTCCCTCCAAATTTGATATCCCAAGGTGCCTTAGAGGGCATTTTATAGCCCAGTGAATTAACAAATCAAAATTTGCTAACAATTAATCAATTTGTATTCATTGGGAGACTTCATTTATGATGAATACAAATTGACAAATTTTTGCCAAATCAGCCAGATTCATCCAAAAATGCAATTTGTTTTTTAATTTCATTTCCATCTCTAATTGCCACTAATTAGTTACCCTGATTTGTACAAATTTCCTTCTTGTCTGATTGCTATTTAATTGCAAAAATTGTTTTACAATTTTCTTGTATTTTGTGATTCTTAACTTTGGAATACTGTAGACCATTTGGGGGATTTTAGGAATGAAAAGAGATACAGAAATATCTTAAGAAGTGAAACAAATCAATAATCTGAGTTGCATTGTAAGGTTTCCTAGATGAAAACTTTCCAAGGGAAACTTTCCCCTGTCCCTTTGTCGTGTCTCCCTCTTACCCACCCTATATCTTATTATCGGCCTTGGCAACAGCTTGGAAAATGATGAAGAGAAGAAGGTGGAATCTAAAGCGACAGGAGACGGATGAGGCCAGGCTTCACTGGAAGTTAGGTTAAGCGAGGGGCTCGTTCTTTCCGCCACACAGCCTGTCTCTAAAGCATCATCTTGGAAGCCCTGCAGGGAATCAAATGGAAATCTTTAATTCACTCACTGAACAGGAACTACTGGCACCCAACAAAACCCTATTACTAGACCCCCATCGCAGGACAAAGACCATATCATTTCACCCTCTGGCGATCATCTTCACTGGGAGTAATAATCCCTTGGTCCTGAGATCATACAGCAATGTCACTGTGGGAACCCCACGCCGCAGCCTCAGTCACAATTTACATAGGATCATCCATTATGCCCTGCAGTGTGTCTCAGATGTACAAAGCTTGCATTTTTGTTGATGGGTTACTCCAAGAGAGTCATATTATTCATAGTCAAGACTTGCTTGCACACCAACTGTAGGCTGTTCCATACCCTGTGCCTGGGTATTTCTACAGACACTGTGCGGTAACATTCCATACAAAGCAGGTAGGTGCTATATGCCTCAGCTTGAACCTATATCATGCAAACGAATCTTGATTCCCCTTATTTCTGACAATAGAATCGCAATGTGGCCTGCCTTAGAATCTTCTGTTTCAAAGGGAGTCACAAGTCAGGCCACTGTCTGAAGGTTTCTTATGTTTAAAGATTAAACACCATAAGATGGAACGCGAGCTCTCACTATGTCGATAGCAAATTAAATCGGCACAGAGATCACCTGGTCACAGCCTTTGCTGTTTCGGGTAAGAGGTTCTGTTAGTGGGTTAAATCAAATTGGTAGTCCCAATTAGATTAGACCTACAGAATCAACAGCTAAAGGCTGAATCAACCCGTATGTTGATTCAGCTATAGTGCTACTGTGACCGCAGGAATAAAAAAAAAATTGAGTTTTTGCATCTTCTGCTCCTAAACACATCTGGGTACATGTAACCCCCTAGGTGTATGAACCAGGACATTTGGGGATACCTAAGATCAACAATTGCATCTAGCCCAGCATGTTTGTTGAAAAACAAAATAAAAAGGAAGGAGTTGTGATCAGCAGCAAGGACACAGTAGGCATACCTTTTCTGGTTGCCATAAATTCTTCTTGTCTCATTTGGGAGCTTGCTGGATATTGAGGGCCTTGGTGCCAGCCCCTAAACCATCTGTAGCTGCCTTACTGAATTATGTATAATAGATAGTCCATCCTATAAATTGGCCAGCCTTTAACCAAATTCTCTCAAATATCCTTTCTTACACAGTGACTCAAATTGCCTGAATACATTACTTTTGTAGAACAGTCTCATTTCATATTGTTTTCTCCACAGATAGAGCTCTGATCAATGCACTAAAGGAAATTATTTCTTAAGAAAAAGTGATTTCTTGAGAAAACAAAATAAGAATAACGAATAAGTTATTTGGTGAAGAATAACTGCAAGACTACACAGAACAATCTCTATTTGGCAGACAAAGAAACCTTAGGTAAAGTAAACTTTTGATAATACAGTATAGACAAGAGGATCTTGTCTGCCTGATAGAAATTCTAGGATCAGCATTCTGAGAGCCTTTTCTGACTGGCTTGTGCTGGCTTGCAGGTTAACCAGAGGCCATGCAATTCAGGAGAGCACACCCCTTTAGTATATAGGGCAAAGAGACTTAAATCCAGATTCACACATCACAGGGTTACAGGGTAATTATGACTTCTAGTCCCATTAACTATAATTAGCCAGCCCAGCACTGTCATCTGCAGTGGGAACAGGTAATTGCAGAGCATGAAATAAAGATCAGCAACCTCAACTGGTCTACATTAAAGTGATACGGGAGACAATTACAATGTTTAAAACATTATTTTTTATTTTTTATTTTTGTTTTTGAGGGAACCTCATACTGAAAGAGAAGAGTCTGAACTGCCTACGTGGCAAAAGATGTCTCATTTTGAAGGGTGAGAGGGTGATCAGTGAGGGATTGGTCGGGATTAAAATAACGTAATTATTTTAGAGTTTTGAAAAGTTTCTCTCTCTTTTTTTTAACACCACAGCTTCCAAATTCCTTCAGCTGACACAGCTTCTGCCCCTTGTTGGTTAGAGAGGACCTTGCAAACTGTAGTCCAACGAACAAAAAAAAACCAACAAAAAAAAACAACCCCCCCAAGAGTCTTGGCCTGAAAATGTTGTGTCTTTCCCAAGTTTGACTGAGGAGTGGCAGTGATAAGACTACAGCATCTCACATACCTCATGGTGTGGGTGTGACTACACAGCAGAGGAAAGGCAAATGGACCCACTGTGAAGTCAAACTTAGGAAGCTGGGTCTCCGTGCGCCATTTCATTCCAGGCAACCACACAGGAGTGAGCAGAGAAAGGAGAAGGGAACCAGCCTTGTTCGCTGCTTGCTATCCACTTGAATATTCTCCTTCCCACATTTAGGGGCTGGATGTACATGTTCCTAGCTTCTCTTCCTGTTCAGATTTTCTTTTAAAGGCTTGCTAGCTTAGCTTTGGAACATATTGGTCATCAAACGGAGAGGAAGTGCAGAGTTGGGTGGAATGGCTTGAGATAGAAGGCTATAAACCAGTGGTGTCCAAACTTTGGCCCTTCAGATGTTTTGGGCCACAACTCCCACAGTCCTCTGTCATCGGCAATACAGGCTTCAAATTCTGGGAGTTGTGGACAAAACATCTGGAGAGCCAAAGTTTGGACACCCCTGCTATAAACCTTTCCACATTGGCTTGAGCAACCATACTGCCTGAACCAAATACCTTCAGTTCAAAAACAGTGGAAGCCCCAGTGATTGGGTGTGTGTGACTTTTTTTTAGGTTGGGGGGGGGGCTTCAGGGCTTATTTGCACTGACTTACCCTCATATAGTTAGCACTAAATAATATTAATCAGACTGTCTAAGTTACATGGAACTTTATTCTCTTTTTAACTGCTTGCGTTCTCTTGCAGCGTTAATGTAATGTTGTCTATTAATGCTGTTAGATGTCCCTCAATTCCCTCTTCTCAATTCTTGGACATGTCTTAGTTGTACTGGACTGTATATTATCCCTCATTCTGTAAGCTGCCTTGGGTCCTTTTCCAAGGAAAAGGCAGGGTAAAAATACTCTAAAATAAATAAAAATAAATGCGTTGGAAGTGACTTGACAGCACATAATACATCTGAGTTAAGGTGGCCAGTTAAGGCATCATCTCTCTACCAAAAACATCTTCAAAGGAGACAAATATGGCATCAATTTGCATATTATTTGCCAACTAATATACATAGAAGGAAATCCATAAATAATTACTATGATTTAAACAAATGCATAGTACAACTCAACTAAGGGGCAATGTTTTACTTCAGAGAGCCTATCTATTTGCTTACAGTTCAGGACCAAACTGTGGAAGGATAACTCCAAGGTCCTTGATTGAAGTTCTTCACCTTGATGCTAATGGATGTGGCCTATATAACCATTCAAACAAAGAATGCTTTCAAATAGAAGTTTGTCCTTTAGAGGACTGTCCTCTATACATCTGAGTATCACTCACGACCACCTGAGATATTTTTATGAATAGAGTTAAACAGGCAATGCATGGAATAATATTTATTTATTTATTTATTTATTTATTTATTTATTTATTTATTTATTTATTTATTTATTTAGAATATTTTTACCCCACCTTTTTCCTTGGAAAAGGACCCAAGGTGGCTTACAATAATGAGGGACATGGCCCAGAACAGACATATTCAAATTAAGAACAGGGAAATAGGAAAGAATCATAGAATCATAGATTTGGGAGAGACCTCAAGGGCCACCTAGTCCAACCCCCTGCCATGCAGGAACCCCCATCACAATATTTCCAACAGATGGCCATCCAGCCTCTGCTTAAAAACCTCCAAGGAAGGAGACTCTAACACCCTTTGTGGCAGCATATTCCACTGCCGAACAGCTCTAACTGTCATGAAGTTCTTCCTAATGTTCAAATTGAATCACTTTTCCTGTAGTTTGAAATCATTGCCCCAAGTCCTAGTCTCAGAAGCCATGGAAAACAAACCTGTTCCCTCTTCAATATGACATCCATTCAAATATTTAAGCATAGCTATCATATCCCGTCTCGGCCTTCTTTTTGAAAGGCTAAACATTCCCAGTTCCCTAACCCAGTTCCCTAAGAGGTATCTTAAAACATTGAAAGGTAACATTAAAGCTACAAAGAACACACAAAACGGGGGGAGTCCATTATGAGGCATGGAAGCTAACATGAAAAACACTGATGTTCTTATGAAACTAACATAGAAAACACTGGTGTTCTTATGAAATCAATCAATGCAATCATTCATGGTAATCCCTAGAAAAGTCACATAGTAGGTAGTCCCTCATTCAGGGAAAGCTTGCCTGAAGAGGAAAGTCTTTGCCTGCTTTCAGAAAGACAGCAGAGATGGGGCAGTCCTGGCCTCCAGCGAGAGGGAGTTCCAAAGTTTGGGACCAGCAACAGAGAAGTCCCTTTCATGTGTTCTTTTGAGGCGCACCTATGAAGGTGGCAGGATGGAGAGAAAGGCCTCTCCTTCTAGGCTGCCCATCTGATAACAAGACCACTTGGGGTGGTTAGACCACTAGGTGGTTATTGGTAGACTAGATAACATTACTTTTATCATTACTTTTGTGTGAGTGCATAGATATGAGAACCACAGCTTCATCTGTTCAGTCATGTATGAAGCTCATGTGTGGCCTTAGACAATATATTTGGCTAACATGCTTAGGTCACAATTTAACCACATTAAGCCATATTAAGCCCTTAATTTCAGTGCTAATTAAACCAGGGCTATTCCCAAGTGTTCGAAGTATAGTGAGACCATAGGATAATTTTTTATATGCCGGACTGTGGGTTTTATTCTGAGTTACATAATTTGATTTTTATTTTTATTTTTTGAAAACTGTTTATTTTGTGTACGTTATTCTGGACCCTGAGATCTGTGGAGAAAAATTGAGTTAGAAATATTTGTTCCTTGCAGCGCTTAAAGGAACAGAAAGCTAGTGCCTTTTCCTGTCACAGTTACAAAGACCACCTCAGCTTTCTGGGTCCATCTGCCTCCTCTACCTGCTGTGTTCTGAGGAACTGGTACATAATGGAAGGCAGATCGGACCAGTGTCCTGAACATGTATGTAGAAGTGTGTAGTTTGCTTTGGGTCCAACGTTGAGGAGAGTGTGTTAGCCCCAGTACCCCTCCACCTCTTTAATCACAGAAAGGCAACTGTTTGAGAAGACCGGGACATTGCTGTTCAAGAGCAGCCATTCCACATGAGCCAAAACCCCACCCCTGGAAATCAGGAGCATCCACATGAATCGCGTCTCCTTTACTATGACGACAAGAAAAATGGCCCACTCGGTAAGTGGTTGCAAGCATCCTGCTGCTGGCTGCAGGCAACTGAAGCTTGTGTGCTCAGGCTTGACACTCCCTTTGATCCCATACCTGAGGTAAGGTTATGTGTTAGTGTTTTTAAAGTTACACCCACCCTGGAAAACACACACAGTAATGTAAAACAATGTCTAGTCTTGCCAAATCTTTGAAATAAAGTGAAAAAGCAAAGTGTGCGGCTTATATACCACCCATTTGCACTTAAAGCACTCTCGGGAGGGGTGTACAGTTTAATTATCCAGACTACACATTGCCCCCCTCCCACCCCAAGCAAGCTGGGTATTCATTTGACTGACCTCGAAAGGATAGAAGACTGAGTCAACCTTCAGATGGCTACCCGGGATTGAACCCCAGGTTGTGAGCACAGTTTTGGGTACAGTACTACAGTTTAACCACTGTGCCACAAGGCTCTTTAATTGTATTCAATCAATCAATCAATCAACCAATCAATCAATCAATGTATATATCGCCCATCTGGCCCAGGGGGCCACTCTGGGCAGTGGATAGCTGTAAAATAAGAAAAACATAATACATTACGACCCCCTTATTCGCTGATTCACTAACTGTGGATTCAGTTATCCATGGTTAGTGATCAGTGGGGGAGGGTCAGAAAGGAAGTGGGAAATTAAAAATAAAAATTACCATGGCTGATGCCTACCACCCTCCTCCTTGCTGCTTCTGCCGCCACCACCATGGGCCAGCCAGGCACTTTTTGGAGGGGTGAGGCGGGGACTTTGAATTTCCCACTCAGGTCCTGGGCAGCAATTGGGACCTGACCAGGAAATTCAAAGTCCTCACCTCACCCCTCTGAAGAATGCCTGGCAGGTGGTGTCGTCCCCCCCCCCCACACACACACACACTGCTGTCTCTGGGCCAGGCACTCTCCAGAGGGGTGAGGTAGGGACTTTGAATTACTTTGAATTTCCCAGTCAGGTCCATGGCGATGAATCAGAAGTTTGAGTGGGAAGTTCAAAACCTCCTGTCCACCACCTGCGACCCAACCCAGAAGTACAAAGGCAAGGAGGGAATAAAGTTTCTTTGTTTTTTTCCTTGCACAACTGAGTGGCAAAGAGAAAGGGGGAAAAACGTTATTTTCTCCTTGCCATTTGGGGGCAAAAGCTTTCACCCTGGCATCCCTTCTGCCACTATTATCCTTGGAAAGGAGAATTTGCTCTTATCAGTGGATTTCACTATCTGCAGGGGATCCTGGAACCCATCCCCTGTGGATACGGTTGTTGTACTGTACAATGAAATAAGAATATAATTCTATTATACAAAAATCATTTAAACTGTTTTTAAAGATGCTTTTCATTACCTTCTTAAATCAGGTAATGAAATAGGTGAAGGTTATATACATTGTAAATGTTCTGTGATTTTTTTTTAAAAAGGAAATCTGTTTAATTAAAACATTGAGCCTAGAGATTCTGGAGAAATGCTTCTTTCTTCTTGCAGGAATATTACAGTCTCAGTGCTGAACATTTTAAAATGGGTCTAAAAAAGAACCCCAAACCAACAACCCCACTCCACCATAGAACTCTCATTAAAGTGAAGTGTGACTGGAGACAGGCACAAAGCAGGGTGACAGTGTGTGTGCACTTTCCATGCTGTCAAAGTCCCCCACATCTGAGATATTGGTCTCCTTGTTAGACACAAGGTCTTGCTAAACCTACTCAGCAGGAGAGCTGGGAGGCCAATATTCCTGGCTGTTTCAAAAAGAAGCAACATTTTGCCTTTTTCCACCTATCCAGCACATTTCCATTGGTCTGATTCCAGAGACACACACTGGTTTCTCGGCACATATGAAGTTCCGCTGACTCTAAGAGCTTCTTCTGAGGACACAAGACACATTTGAGGGAGAAACCATTAAGCTGCTCGCCTGAACCAGCTCCTTCTGCTTTTCAAGGTGGAGAATCACATTTCCTCCTCACCTGGCATGAACACCTTTGCTCCAGCTCCAACACCCCTTGAAGCAGTGCTCATGAAAGCGACTTCTGTAGATTTCAGTGCCATAAATCTCCCAGCCACCATGGCCAAAGTCTACACTGTCTGGAGGATTCTGGGACTTGTAGTCCATGGATATAACTTTTCTCAGTTTTGCTTTCAAGCAAAGAGGAGACTTCATGATGCAAGAGCTGCTAGAGCTATTACAGTTTGATTAGAGCAATGGCCCCCAGTCTTGGGGACCCCCTCTGTTCTTGGACTGCAGTTCCTAGAAGCCTTCACCTCCAGCTGTGCTGGCTGGGTTTTCTGGGAGTTGCAGTCCAAGAACACCTGCACTACACGAGGCTGGGAACCACAGGATTAGAGTATGTAAGGTAAGATAGTAGAGGACCCCCCCCCAAGCCTCCATGGCCAATTCTGCCACCACCTACTGTATATGTAGATAGTGACTTCTCAAAGAGAAGAGGATCATTTGTCCATAAGGACTCTCCATGTGATCTCATAACCTGCTTTTCCCAGGATTCCCATGTTCTGTGTAGGCTGTGAAAACCTTCCACAAATAATTGAATACAGAGTGCCAGAAATGGCAATGAAGGCGATGAGATCCAAGCACATATGTGCAGTACAAAATAGAGATGATGATGATGATGATGATGATGATGATGATGATGATGATGATGATGATGATGACGACAACGACGACAACGACGATGATGATGATGACATCACCAGGTATTTAGTATTTACAGGATGAAACCAGTATCTTGAATTTGACCCCATTAAGGAATGGGTAAACCATATGGAGTTTCTGGTATCAGGGTCATATGGTCTTGATTAGACATGGACACGACTAGGCGAAATTGTCATTTCTGTTTTCGGTTATCGTTTCTGTTACGTAACGGAAATGGTAACGATAATTAAGCCGTCAGCTCGAACCCGAACCGAAAAAGGAAAAATTTGGTCGGGTTTTTCGTTGTCGTTTGTGGCATTGCGGCGATTGCGCAATGTGAAGCACAGAAAAAGTTTTTAAAAGTTTTTTTTAAAAAAAACTGACTCCCGGCCAAAAAAGCAGGCAAAAATATGCCTGCCTGAGGCTTTGCCACCTACCAGAGGGGTGGTTTCTGGGGGGTCCCCCCTCTTCTCCTGTCCTGGGCTGCTTGCACCAGGCTGGGGGGGGGCATCCTCATCGTCTCGCCATGCCATGCAGTGGGGGGGATCCAAAATGGCGACCGCAATTTTTCTTTTGAAATCGTGGTCAAAAAACACACCAAATCACCACAGAAACATGTGAAATTTATTTATTTTAAATGCCTGAATTTTAATAGTAGCAGCAGTGGGTTTTGTATAGCAAAAAACGTCGTATTGATTTTATTTTACTTTATTTTATTTTTAATTTTTTTAGACCTGCCCATTTGGGCTGGGCATGGGATGGGACCATGCAATTTTTTTGAACCATTCCACCAATGGCATGGCCAGGTTTTGACTGACACTTCTGGATGTGCCAGAGGGCATAAAAAGCCGAGGCACCTTCCAGAAGTCGCAGTCGGTTCTTGAATGTGGAGGGTGGAGGGCTGTGTGGCTGGCTGCTCTGGCTATTCGAATCGAGATTGGAGGAAGGCTGGAGGCTTTAGATTTACATTAGGCAGGCAGGGAGGGAATTGAGTTTAGAAAATAATTTCTTTGATTCCCTGCAGCTTTGTCTGCTGAAGGGAATAGCAGTTTATTCTTTATTTCTTCTCTGGCAGTTTGTGAGGATTTTTTTCTGATATTGGATAAAGGGGGAGGTTCAACTGGGAGTGGGAGGTGTGGATTTATTTTAAAAATATATTATATACTACCATATATTTTCTATTTTCCCAACTTCAATTTGCTTGCACACACACACATTTGGGGTGCAAGCCAAGGACAGAACCTCTATCCTAAGTGATATCCTAATTGCCCACTTGCCCACCTGCCCGCACCGCCACCCGCCTGCAGCCCGCACCGCCGCCCGACCACTCGCGCCACCGCGGCCACCACCCGACCACTCACCCGCCCGTGCCTCCCCCCTGCCGCTGTCACCACCCGCCCATGGTCCCCCGCCACCGCTGCCCGCCTGCACCTACCCCCGCCCCCCGCCCCCCCACCCCCCGCCTAGAGTGCAAAGATACCTAGCGCCGGCCCTGATTGCGGGACGCCCCTATGCTCTGGGAAGTCAAATCGCGCTAAATCATGGTGGAAATGACAAACGAAACAACGAAACGACAAATTTTTGAAAACTTTTGCGTCAAACGGAAATGACCCGAAACGGACCCGTTCCGACAAACGAAAACTCAAAACGTCATTTTTTCTGGTCGTGCACATGTCTAATGCCTACCACTACTAGTGATCATTTAGTGATGTCTCAAAGTGAGTGTGTAATGAATCCCACAGATAAAAGATGTGCCACTGAAGTGGAGTTACTAGCTACACAGCTAGGAACTGAGTGAGAAGCAAGACATTAAGCTGTTTCCAGAGTTTCTTTGAGCACAGTGAAAAGTCCCTGAAGAAGGCCATTTTTGGCCGAAACGCGTTGGGCTCTTTTAATAAACTTTTATTCAGCATCCCAAGAGTGCTGTCTCCTATACTGCCACCGAAGTGGAGGCAGCCTGTGAAAAAGAGAAGTTGTGGTAGTACTAACAGCCCACGGTCCTCTTCCTGTCAAATGAGTGCTCTCCGCTTTCCCCAATGATTAACTGACAATTACACCTGGCTGCTTGCTCTTTCTCAGCCTACTAACCAAAAAGTCAGACCCATCTACGTAATCCTGTCCCCTCCCCCACACACACACACCCTGCCAACGCAACATCCCTCTCCCCGAAGCTTTGAAAAATATAACAGCTCAAGGATGTGCCAGTGAGCATTGCTTGCCTTGTGCTAACTCTCTCTTGAAAGCCAGCACGAATTTGCCACTAATGACATCTCTCAGAAAATGCAGTTAGCTCTCATTTAAGGCAAAAGGGCATCAGAGGTTCAGAAACACCAAGCCAGCACCAGTTGGGTGGACCTAGGAGGCTTAATATGTTGGTAACTGCATTAAGAAAAGTGGGGAGGAGACAGGGAAGAAAAGACGGCTATAGAGAAAGAAGGCTCTCATATTACTTAATTACCCCAGGACATCTTCAGATGTAATTGAGCCTGGAAGGGCTAAATGAAGGCTGCATGTGCGGTTTTGCTTGATGCATTTATAATGACACCACTTTGTAAGACAAACTAGGTCCCTGGCAGGACAGGAGAGAAAAGAAATAAGGATGGCTCTAATGAAATGTGAACAGAATAAAAATAATAATAATCACCTAAACTCTTTCTCAAAGATTGCTGCAATGTATAGGCCCATCTGCTTAATAGTTTCTTGGACAAAGGCGTCGTGTGGCCCATTTGTTGTTCACCTGGACTGGTAGGAACTTTCTAGGTCTTCAAGAAGAATTCATGATTGGAAGTGCTGATGAATGAACCTAACACACACCCCCCTTAGAGAAAGTGCTTGTGTACCGTGCTCCCCGCGACCCTGCACTCTCCCTTCCGGAGCTCTCTGAGTTCATCTCGGCGGCACTTTTGAGGTCTCCCCGCCTATTGGTGGTGGGGGATTTCAATGTGCACGCCGAGGCTGGGCTGTCTGGAGTAGCTCTGGAATTCATGGAGTCCATGGCCTCCATGAACCTGTCTCAGTTAGTCATCGGCCCCACTCATAAAGGTGGACACACCCTGGACCTGGTTTTTGCCTCCACATTGCGGGGGTTCGATCTGGGGGTCGGGAGATTGCAGGCCCGGCCTGTGTCATGGTCAGATCATTATCTACTGACTTTCTCTATTGCGGTAGCCACCCCGCCCCGCGGGGAGCCGGGCCCGTCCATCTGGGCCCGTCCCCGGGGGCTCCTGGACCCTATGCGGTTCTCGGAGGCCCTCGGGGATGTTCCAGACGGTTTGGATGACGATCCGGCCGACTCCCTAGCCCAAAGGTGGTTTGAGGAGGTGGCTGGGGTTGTCGACCGGATCGCCCCCAAGCGCCTGATCCGATGCCAAGCCCGCATGTCTCCTTGGTTTACCGAGGAGCTGCGGGCGATGAAGCAAGAGCGGAGAAGGCTAGAGAGCAGATGGCGGAACGCTCGGACGGCTCAGAATTGGGCTGCGGTTAAGGCGTTGAACGGTCGCTATTCTCGTGCGATAAGGGCGGCTAGGAGATCTTTTGCCGCCCTGAGAATTGGTGAGGCCTCGAATCGTCAAGCGGAATTATTCCGTGTGGTTCGAGACCTCACCAATCCCGCTCCGCCAGGGCCTCCTCCTAGTGATTTCACTAGCGAGTCATTCGCAGCCTACTTTAAATCTAAGATAGAGGCCATCCGTTCCGAGCTGGACACCGGTTGCTCTGATCCGGCCCCTGTCATGGCCAGCGTCGGGCCGCCTCGGTCACCTCGGTTTGTTGAGTCCGGACCTGTTACACCTGTGGATGCCTCCAGGGCGCTGGGACATTGCAGGCCTGCGGCCTCTCCGTTCGACCCTTGCCCTGCCTGGTTGATTAAGAGCGCAGGGGGGAGCATGCCGAAATGGGCTTCACTGATTGCTTCGGCCTCCTTCAGAGACGGGATTTTTCCCAGTCTTCTGAAGGAGACGGTGGTGAAGCCCATTATTAAAAGATCCAGCTTGGCTGTGGACGATTTGTCCAACTATCGTCCCATAGCCAATGTTCCCTTTTTGGGCAAGGTGATTGAGCGAGTCGCCGCCCTGCGTCTTCAGTCGTTCCTGGAGGAGAACCATGTCTTGGATCCTTTCCAGTCCGGGTTCAGGCCGCGTCATGGGACCGAGACGGTTCTGGTCGCTCTGCATGATGATCTGTTGAGGAGGGCTGACAGGGGTTGTTCTACCCTGCTGGTCCTTCTCGACCTGTCAGCGGCTTTTGATACCGTCGACCACGGTATCCTGCTGGAACGGCTCTCGGAGGTTGGGATTGGAGGCCAGGCCTTGGCCTGGTTCCGGTCCTTCCTAGGGGGCCGTTCCCAGCGAGTGAGCTTGGGGGGTGAGCTGTCGGCTCCCTGGACACTTCCTTGTGGGGTGCCGCAGGGGTCGTCACTCTCCCCAATGCTCTTTAACATCTATATGAAGCCGCTGGCTGAGATCATCCGGAGTTATGGAGTCTGCTGTCATCAGTACGCTGATGACACGCAGCTCTATCTCTCCTTTTCCACCTGTGCAGTGGAGGCCGTCCGGACCGCTGATCGCTGCCTGGCTGCGGTACTGGACTGGACCAGGACTCACAGGCTCCGGCTCAACCCAGGCAAGACCGAGGTTATGTTCTTCGGGGGCTCTTCGGAGAGGTACTGTGGCCCTCTTCCCAGCTTGGGTGGGTCCGCCCCCCAGCTGGCGCAAAGAGTGAGGAATCTGGGCGTCGTCCTGGACCCGGACCTGACCCTGGAACCCCAGGTGTCAGCCGTGGTCAGGTCGGCCTTTTACCATCTAAGGCTTATCGCCCAGATTCGCCCGTACCTCGATGAGAGTTCCCTGAGGACTGTGGTACAGGCGCTGGTCATGTCGAGGCTGGATTATTGCAACGCTCTCTACATGGGGCTCCCCTTGAACCTTGTTCGGCGATTGCAGCGGGTCCAGAATACGGCGGCCAGGCTGGTGGTTGGCGCGCGCCGTTACGACCGCGCCACCCCTATCCTGGTCCGCCTACACTGGTTGCCCGTTGCCTCCCGAATAAGGTTCAAGGTGTTGGTTTTGATTTACAAAACCCTCCATGGCTTGGCCCCATCTTATTTGACGGAGCGTCTCACCTGGCAATTAGATCCGGCCCGACCCACCCGTTCCTCGGTGGCTCTTTCACTGCGGACAGTCACCCCGAGGGAGGCCCGTAGGGCGAGCACTCGTGGGCGGGCCTTCTCGGTGGTGGCTCCTTCCATTTGGAATCGACTTCCCAGTGAACTACAGCGGGCTCCATCGCTGGCGGCTTTTAAGAAGAATCTGAAGACCTTTCTTTTTCGAGAAGCCTATGGCGATGCATAGGGACCTGTGTATATAATTTTTTTTTTTTGCCCGCCTAATTGCTCTTGGATTTTACTCTTTTATTGTTATTGTTTTTGATATTGATTTTTATCTGTTTTATCTGTATGTTGTGAACCGCCCAGAGTCCCCTTGTGGGAATGGGGCGGTATACAAGTGTAACAAATAAATAAATAAATAAATAAAGCATGCCCTCGACCTTGGATTAGCTTTGGCAAAGTTCGCATGCCTGGACAACTACTTGTGGCAGTGACGGGGACCCAGCACCTACACCACAACTTGGTTTCCTTGACAACAGCTTGGCCCAGGCATTTGGCAGAGTGAGTTGCATCAGGCAGCACACACTGAGAGAAACAAAATGACAGTGAGGTAGTGGGAGACCTACCAGTACGAAATAGGGCATGCCACTTGCTTGTACTGCAGGTAAAACTATGCTCACGACCTGGGGTTCAATCCCAGGTAGCAGGCTCATGGTTGACTCAGACTCCCATCCTTCCGAGGTTGGTAAAATGAGTACCCAGCTTGCTTGGGGAGGAGGGGGGCAATGTCTAGCCTGCATACTGTAATTAAAAACTGTAAACCGCCCAGAGACTACTTGAAGTGGTATGGGGCGGTGTATAAGCAGAACACATTGCTTTTTTTGCTTTTGCATGGCCAAACTAACCTGCTTCCCTCGGGTAGCATTAAAATTGCTTTCCTCCTTCACAGGGCTGGAGTATGGTCTTAACTGCCAGACTGATAGGTTTCTGCATTTGGCCGTTCACCTCAGGCAGCAAAGTGTCTTGGGCCAGCTCTTTGGAAGTACACAAGAATGCGGGAGGAAATAAAAGAAAGAAACAACGGAGGGTTTCTGATCAAAGACGGGGATCATACACCTGGTTTTGGCAGCCGTTGTCAGGTTGTCAGCAGTGCCTAGCCTAATTACATCAGGATTAATGATGTCAGAGAAGGAAGACAGACAGAAGAGAGCTGGCTGGCTGAGGTTCTTTGAGGACAAAATAGTTTTGACTTCCAGAAACCTCCATCATTCTTATGCAAGTGGGGCACCTTTTAAAGAGGTCTGTTGGGGTTCAGGGTATCCCTAAAAGAATGGGCTGAGGCTGCTTCTGTTCCAGCTGATGGGCTCCCGGTAAGAACCCATTACATGCACATGTTATCCCTGTGGTTTTTAAATTGTTCCAGCTTTGAAACACTGTTCATCATGGTTTTTAAGCATGACAGCTCCTTGGAGTAGCAACATTTATAAATAACAACAGGGCAATCCAAACTCCAAAATAAGCTGTTTATAGTATGCTTGCATTGTCGCAACCAGCCTTATGCTGGCACCGCCCCTTTATATCAGCTGATGGCACAGCTGGCATAATGGTTATGCTGGCTGAGATAAACTGGCAGAGAAGGGGAGAGGTGGATGGAACTGAGTTATACCAGATCAAAACCCCTCTCTGTTCGTAATCACAGATGTATGCCAGCACCAAGTTAGGCAGGACGGAAGTAGTCCTTAATGACTTCTGGCACTCAATTTGGAGGAGTTTTGGTTTCAGTGCAGCCTCTGCTGGATTAATGTCAGCTGTAAATCTGCCCTCAGTCATTTTGGTAAATTAGGGACTGCATCCTTAAGTGTCCTAACCTTTCACAAAGAGTTATAGAATCTCAGTTGAAAATAAAGACAAACTTTCAAAGCTGTTCACCTGCTCTCCCCAACCTGGCATAGTATTCTGGACTCCAGCTCACATACTTCTGGACCCCTTAAGCAGAGGAAAGCTGCTGGAAGTGCTCCAGGTCTTGTCAAACAGTAGACTAGCACCCTCTTCAAAAACTAGTATATTCAGAAATAACCATCAGTAAACACTGCTTCGTACAGCAGAGATAATTATTCGCTATACTTACTTGTAGTTAGATGGGATGATAAAATGAATTACATATGATGGAAAAGAGTTAACTCGGCTCCTCTGGTTCCTAGTAAGAATGGACATAACCTGTTAGGAAGGATTGCATACTACTAATTTTAGCATGCTACCCTATTGACACCTACAGAGTGTAAATAAAACTAGCCACCTTAAAGGAAACACTTAACAGGAGCCACTTTGAGTTATTTTTAAGGAGAAAGGTGGAATAAAAATTTGTTAAATTAAAATAAATCTTTCCATGCTGCGTCTGACTGTCATACAAATGCAAACTCCTCAGCCCCCCACACTGTGTGGGGTCAGGAACCCCTACTACCATGCTTCCATTGTACATGGAACCAGTGGTGATGGCCGTGGTGGCACCCTCAACCAACCAGCAGACTGGTCCCTTCACATGGCTGCCGAAGGAGAAAGAGGAAGAAAAAGAGGAAGAGCAGAGGTGGCCCACCCCTCAACTGGATCTTTGATTTCATTTTCCACCCCCACAATGACTGACGGTGAGAGCCTCTTAAAGCCAAAACACTGTAGGAGAAAGGGGTGAAACACAATTGTTTAGAGGTGATCCTTTGGTACACACCTTCCAGTATGCCTCGGCTTCAAGGATCCCTTCAAGCCAGGCATTGTTGGAGAAGTTGGCCAGCTTCTGGAAGCAGCCAGGCAATATTGAAGGAGCAGCAACAGTTGATTTGAGATAGCAGCGTATTTGCCATCTGTAGTGCTCCAACAACTGAGATGACTCAGGGCAATAGTAGGTCTGGCCCTGCTCACATGAAGTCTACCTCATTTTCCCCAGTGAGAATCATATGTCATGTTTCCTCATCCTTCTAATGTTTAGGTAGCCTTATTTTATCTCTCTGTTCCTTTCTGCAACCCACCCAATGCTGTTTACAAGATTTGGGGGGGCAACAATAACAAGACCAAAAAAACAAACTTTCCAAGGTTTGCTTTCCATCAGGGGCAACTATTGATGGAATGCAGAAATAGGAAGACACAAAATATAAGGATGTCACGTATCAAAAAAGGAAACATTTCCGTGAGCAAGCAGAGAACTCAAGGCAGAGCTTCTGTTTTCGTTAACAACTCCAGTTCATATTAAAACACACAAAAAGAGAAACAGGAGAGTGTGCTGGGACAAGGAGTTGACTTGCTGTGTTTGGTCCCCAAGAGATATACACCATAGTACTGACACTATTCAGAATGCCAGAAGACAAAAGCAATCTCCCCCTGGTTTACAAAGCCTCCATTTTGTGTACCATACAGAGACATTAACATTCAAATGACAGCTAATATTAACTTTCATTTATGTAGTAGAATCAGTGCAGTTCTTCTCCACCTGGAAAGAGATTCACTTGCTAAGATATATATACTGATTATTTGGTTTTAAGGAGAATCCTGGTTCTGTAGAATCTATCCTGGCTGCCCTGGGAGCTACCTTTCTGTGAGGGCTGCATTTTCAGGGGCTGCTAGAACAAGGGCATTTAAAGACTGCTAATTGTTTCACTTCTAATAATTGCTATGAACAGTCACCACAGGAGAGAAACACTTTTTGAAGACATAATAGCAGGGGGAAAGAGCCTGCCTCTGGCATAGACATATTAGCTGAATTCTGTTCTGTTCATGCTGTTTAAGCACCACAATGGGTGACAAATAGCTATTAACATATAGCTCCCTGTCAATGGAGAAATGAGCCCTTTTAGAGGCCAGGCTGCCTTTGGTGTGAGGGAAATACATTATTTATCATCAATTAATCTTCTTTGTTCACCAGCCAGGCTACAGTTGTGTGTGCAAGGGGTTCTATGCTCCCCTGGCCTGTTCCAGCTACGCAAGACAAAGGCACAAAGAATCACCAACTCATAGGGGTAATCTACTCAACAGAACCTGGAAGTATCCGGGTACAGGGAGAAATAGTTATATAGAACAAGTTACCTTGGGTCTCCAGATGTTTTTTAACGAAAATTCCCCACAGCCTTCACCGTTAACTATGCTCATAGGTCACATGGTCCTCAGCCAGCTCCCAGGGACAGAGGATTATCAGGACTAGAGATGGGCACGACTCAGAAAAAAACCTTCGTTTTCGTTTTCGTTTTCGGCTAGGGTCCGATTCGTTTCGTTTCCGTTTTTCGCGAAAATTCGCAAAAATTAGTCGGTTCGTTTTTTCGTTTTTTCGTTGTCGTTAGTACTGGTTTGGGGGGGTAGCGGGCTCCTGGAGGCAGCTGCAGGAGTCAGCCAGAGCCACAAGTGACGGACTGGCAGACTCTTTGCACATGCTGCGTTTCACATACTTGTATGTAGTGTAATGCAAGTAGATCTGGCTTAGGATTAAGATGGGTTAGCAGTGCACAAGAGCTAGGGTTAGGCTAGTGACGGGTGAGGTTAGGGTGAGTATTGGGGTGCACCTCTGGGTGCCTCTCTGACCCACTTAGAAGGACAGTGTACTGGTGTATGGGTTAGGCTTAGGCTTAGGGTTCAGGTTCGGGCTACGATTAGTGGGCTGTTTATGCCCGATTGGCACATCCCAGAAGTCTCTGTGGTCAACCTGGCCAAGTGGCCTTGCGATTGGTGGAAAATTTGCATGTTGCACTCTCATGGGCAAGCCCATCATTGCGAATGCACAGGTGTAAAAAAATAAAATGAAATGAAATAAAATAAAATCAACGGAGACGTTTTTTTGCAAGACAAACCCACTGCTGCTACTGTAAAAATTCAAGCATTTAAAATAGCTAATTTTCGCATGTTTCTGTGGTGCTTTGGTGGGGTTTTGGACCACGATTTAAAAAAAATATTGCGGCCGCCATTTTGGATCCCCCCGCACTGCATGGCAAATGGAGACGCCCTCCCAGCCTGGTTCAGTCAGCAAAACCTGGCCATGCGATTGGTGGAATGGCTCCAAGACTTTGCATGGTCCACTCCCATGGGCGAGCCCATCTTTGCAAATGCGCAGGTGTAAAAAAATAAAATAAAATGAAATAAAATAAAATCAATGGAGACGTTTTTTTGCAAGACAAACCCACTGCTGCTACTGTAAAAATTCAAGCATTTAAAATAGCTAATTTTCGCATGTTTCTGTGGTGCTTTGGTGGGGTTTTGGACCACGATTTAAAAAAAATATTGTGGTCGGCATTTTGGATCCCCCCGCCCGCACACCGCATGGCAAAGGCAGACGAGACGATCCCCCCCCGCCTGGTACCAGCAGCGCAGCAGTAGCATTAGCCAAGGAGAGGGGGGCGAGGAAACCCCCACCCCCCCAAAAAAGCACCCTTCTGGCCTGGTAGGTGCCCTCAGACAGTTTTCGCCTGCTTTTAGGGCCGGGAATCGGGTTTTTTTTACTTTTAAAAACTTTTTTTCTGTGCCGCTTGGCATTGCGTGATCGCGTGACGTCACGCAAGTAACGAGCACGACAAATCAGACCAAAATTGTTCGTTCGTCGGTTCGAGCTCGAAGTCTGGGGCAGTAATTCCCGTTACCGTTTCCGTAGAGTAACGGAACCGACTAACAGAAACGGAAACGGGAATACCGCTAAGTCGTGCCCATCTCTAATCAGGACCTTTCCTGCTGTGTCTGAATGTCTCCTTGCCTCTCTTTGTGTGTGTGTGTGTGCGTGTGTGTGTTTGTGTCCAGTTTGCCCCTGGGCTCTGTCTCTCGCCCATGGCTCTTCTCAGCTGCACACAACAGGCTGCTTCTGGGACATTTTTGAACTCCCCTGGTACCATCACTTTCATGTGTGCTGTGATACCACACCACATGGCAGCTAAAAGCTGATGGATCCCAGCCAGGTTTCACCTTTTCCATCTATAACAGCTGCTGCCACAGCCAGGTAAGATCAGTTGCTTGGGACACAGCCCAAGAGATCACAGATCAGGAAGGAGTGGGTGAGTAGTTAGTTAGGTGGGAGGAAAGGAGCGCAGAAGGAGAAAACACAACACAACACAACACAAAACCACTACCAAACTTCTTCAGGTTTTGCACATGACAAATGTATGCACCCTATTCTTCCTCTCGGAAACGACAGGCTCTAACTTCTGGAGCAACATGGGACAAATTGGCTCCATTTCCTGCACGTCTACCAGTTTGAAGATGACTCTCATACTGTGTCTTAACTCTCTCTTACCCAGACCAAATATTCCCAGGGATTAATTTGATGGGCAACCATCATGGTTTTTACTGAGGATTATGGAGATCCATAGCTACAGTACACTGTACTGCAGAAGGTGCGTCTTTAAAACTACTTAATTCTAGAAGAAGCTGTCGTAAATCTGTTTGTGTCAGTTTTCCTAGTAGAGATCAACTTGATATACTGTAATAAAGGCCCATTAAGACTTCTGATTGGAAACCTCTGATAAGGAAATGGACTTCCCATTGATCACGCCATTGTGCTATATCTCTCCAACCAACCTGTAAAATATAATCCAGTGGGAAATAAGAAAGGATAGCAAAGCAGGGGAAAAGCAGGGATCATTGTGAATCAGGCCCTTGTGTCATATGGATGGCAATTTTAGGGTTAGGGTTAGGGTTAGGGTTAAGGCTAGGGCTAGGGCTAGGGCTAACCCTAATCCTAACCCTAACCCTAGTACAGAACCCAGCTGTTTCAGAGCAGCTTTTCCCCAGTGTCCAAAACTCCTTAATTTCTTTCAATCTCAGGTTCTTTTTCCTACAAGACTTAATCTCCATGTTTGGATAAGGATGATCTTCCTTTCCTGTGTTCCTGCTGGGGTGAAGATGGTTCTTTTTCTTGTTCCTTTCGCTGTAGGACAGATGACAGAGGATTTCTTCCTGAGAAAGAAACTGATGTAATAGGAGTGGATCCCAAGATCTGAATCCCACTCTCAAAACCCTTTTCCTGTTGATATATATAACAAAAACATACAAGCCAGTGTGGTCTGGAGACTCACAATAAGAATTATTCTATTGATCTTCTCATCTAGCATCGGCAATACTCACCTCATGTGCACCAAAATACATGGAAGGGGCTTCAGAGGGGCTTTAGGATCACCTGTGAAAATGCTGTAAGAAAAACTAGTCTCCACAGCTGGCAAACCAGTGGATAATAGTCTTTCTTTCCATTGGTAAACCAGCCATGTTGATCTCATTGCTGTCATACAGGTAGTGTTCTAAATTGCTTGCTTGCTAGACTTCAGGGCTGATAAAGAAAAGACACACCACCACTACTGATGCTTGTTTGCGTAGGTGAGACTTGAAGCATAACAAGAGCAGATGGTTTTCTTGGCAATGCTCATTGTTACCCGCAGTACAGGGAGAAGCAGATCAAAACGAATGAGGAGAGGAATAAAGACTACACAAGCTCACACTAAAATCCCAGGACTGAAAGAGAGTGAGGAGATATTGGTGCTGGATTTACCATTAGATAATGTCAGGAAAACACTTCAGGGCAACAAATCTGGTGGGCAATGTGGGCAATGGCTATTCCACTTGATTTCCCACCACCACACACCTTTTAAAGCATGCAGCTGGTCATAAAATGTGCCACTGGAAAAGGGTCTGTGCAGTTGGAAACACAAAAGAAATAGGATCTAACAGGGAGGCATCATGGTTTTTATGTCATTTTCAACTGCAAATGCATTTTTCCCCAACAGTACATTCTGTGTCCAACTGCATTTTTAAAAAAAAATGTTCTTTTGGAAGACAGAGGTGTGTGTGCCGCATGATCTGTCCTGTTTGCTAGGATTCCAAGTGTTGCAAATATATTTCCTTGTTCAAGAACAAGTTAGAATAGAATGAGTTTCAACAGAGAGAAATGTAGGGTCCTGCATCTAGGCATCAAAAATGACTTGCACAGATATAGGATAGGAGACACACGGCTGGAGAATAGCACCTGTGAAAGGGATCTGGGAGTCTGGGTAGACCACAAATTGAACAGGAGTCACCAGTGTGACACAGCGGCCAAGAAAGCCAATGTGATTCTTGGTTGCATCAACAGAAGCATAGTTTCTAGAGCAGGATGGTACCACTCTATTCTGCTCTGGTCAGACCCCACCTGGAGTACTGTGTCCAGTTCTGTGCACCTCAATTTAAAAAGGATGTTGACAACCTTGAGCGGATCTAGAGGAGGATCACCAAGATGATTGAGGGTCTGGAAGAAATGTCTTATGAGGAGTGGCTTAGGGATCTGGGAATGTTTAATCTTAAAAAGAGAAGATTAAGAGGGGATATGATAGCCATGTTTAAATATTTGAAAGGATGTCATATTGAAGAGGGGACTGGCTTGTTTCCCATGGCTTCAGAGACTAGGACTCAGAGCAATGGTTTCAAGTTACAG
>JAHTLZ010002284.1:0-19338 GCA_023846285.1 Phrynocephalus versicolor
AGATCTCTGGTCCGAATTTAAGGGGCCAGCGGATCTTAGGGGTCGTGTGAAAAGGCTAATAGAGGACGAGCCGCAGGTAAGCTAAATACTTGTGTATTCTATAAATGCCTGTACAAGCAGATGTATTTTAAAGCAATATTTGTATCACTCAAGATAACATGATCTCTGGCAGAAAAAATGTTCTGCAATTGGTGTGTCACTGCTGAGAAAATCTGATCATGCCAATAGCCCAACTGGGCCATAGTACTCCTGGGCATCTGAAGAATACTTTCTCTGGCATTTCCTCATTCTCAAGTGACTGGTAGTGGATCAGGGTCCCCTTCAAGTATCTCGGTCCATGTTTCTTGGAGGGTTTGTATAATACTAACACCTTGAACTGAGCTCAGTGGCTCAGCGAAATCAATGCAGAGATTTCAGAAAGGGTGCAATATAATCAAACCCGGCTGCCCTTAACCTCATGTAGACAGCAGCACTCTGCATGACCTGCAGCCTCCATCAAGGGAAGCCTCAATAAGAGCATATTATCATAGAAAAGTGGAGAAGGACAGGACCTATAAGGCCACTGCAGCTCAACACAGAAATCCAAATCAAAGCAGATCTGACAAATAACTGTCCAACCTCCCCCCCCCACTTTTCTTTTTGGAGTTCACACGGCCTTCACTTCGCATTAGAGATGGGCACAAATAAAAAAAATGGTGTTTCATTTGTCGTTTGTCGTTTAGGGGGTCCGTTTCGTTTCATTTCTGTTTTTCGCTAATTTTTGCCAAAAATTCATTTTTGTTTTTGTTTATTTCGTTACCATTTCGTTACCATTTATTTCAATTTTTTGTGATTTTTTTAAGCTTTTAAAACAGTTCAATGTATGCCGTAATGAAAACAAAACGGACGACAAAATTTCTGGTGTTTCTGTTCATTTCGTTTCATTTTAGAGATAAAATTCGTTTGTCGTTTCATTGCATAACGAAACGAAAAAATGAAAACAGATACGAAAAATTGTTCGTTTCATGCCCATCTCTACTTCGCATCAAACCCTGAGTGGTGGGGCAGGAGGAGGATGCGCTTGAGATGCGCTTCAGGGTGCGTGGTTGAGAGGAGTGTTCAGAAGATGCAGCTGGCCTTGGGGACATGATCTTTAGATGTGGATTCGGTAAAAGAAGAAGGCGCATTTAATTGGTTGTGTGAGAGAGGCCATAGAGGACAATACACTAAGAAGGATAAAAACAGAGTCTAACTGTGGCTGGATTATCTGGTCCAGGAACTGCAGGTGAACCAACCATTGTTGATCAGAATTGTACCTCATCACTGAGGTTATCCACTAACAGCTTTGAATTGAGGGAATTAAAAGATACACCAACACAGAATCACACAGAATGCTTCTCCTGACCTCTCCAGTGTTTTTGGCTGAGTTTGGTGTTGTACAATAATCTGTAGCTAGTTTTGTTGCAACAAGCCCAGCCTTTGTTGAACAGACCTGATAAAAAAAAAAGTGTTTTATTTCAGGCTTTAAAAAATGTGCCAGAGAAACTTTTCCAGCAGTGTTTGCCACTCCTTCGGTTTGGAGTAAATTGGTAGGGCTTGGAATAGAAAGTCAAACTTAGGTACTGTCTGTAATCATTTTAATTGCACCTATAAAACCAGCTCCTAGCAATTGCATTTCCTTCCATGCATCCAGGTTTTCCCCCCACAACTAAACGAAGCCAAGGAGCAAATTATTGTTACAAAGCTCAGACCAATTATCAGTGATCTCAACACCAAGTTATCTCCATGGTCTACAGTTCTTGTTCTGGGGAAACAGAACATAGCTTTCTAAGAATATTGCCAGTGATATTAATTGCCATGGCTTTTGGAGTCTTCTAATTAAACCTGAATTCTGAGATTTTGCATGGTTTCCTAGGGCCTGAACTAGGGCATGCTGGCGGGAGCTCTCTGTCTGGGCCTCACACTTTCGCCAGGCAGCGTAACAGCCACAGCGGGAGTGAGGTGGGTGTGAGCCCAAATGGGAGTGGGATGCGGGAGAGGGGAGGGGAGCACTTTCCCCCTTGCTGCTTTGCATTGGAAATCTGTCCCACCCCAAAAAACACACACTACTATTTGCCCTGCAGAGGAGTAGGAACACGTACCTCTAGGGTACACATATATTTTGCTCCCTGGGGCAAATAGCAGCTGTAGAGGGACAATTGTCATGGAGAAAACAGTGCAAGCTGGAAAGGTACCTCTGGGCCCTAGCAGAACCCACTCCCGACCCTGGGATGCTAATGAGCTGTTAAAGAAAACAGTGGGAGATCCAAACACGGATTCCCTACCGTCCCTTTCAGTCACTTCCTGACTCTCGGCCGCTGGGGAAGCTTTGATTCCAGAGGAGACCAAAAGAAAACCTAACATTATCTGGGGCTGTGGGGGAAGGGAAGAAAGGTTAATAAGACATTGCATTTATCCAATAAACCCCTTTACGGCTGTTGTGGATTTTGCTAGTATTAGATTTCCTACGCTGTGCCAAGGGAGAAATGCTGCCGGCTGTAAAAGCAGGGCCAAGGCACGATGCCTTTAGTGCTTGCACAGAAGCTGCGCTGCTCTCAGGTGCAGCTTTTTCCGGCCCCATCCCTGATTAGCTGGACCTGCCACAGTGTCCTTTTCTTCTCTGTCCTGTCAAGAGCAGAAGCCACGTCCCACGGGCTCGGGGCCCAGAGTGAAATCCCGGCTGCTTTGCTGAATGAGAAACAATGGGTGGAAAGGGACAAAGCTACTTAACAGCCATCCCCTCACCCTTCCCTCTGCACCACGCACGAGGGCTTTCTTACCTCTGCAGCATCAAATTGGTACATGCGGCGTGGAACACATTGCCACTGAGTGGTTCCTTGTGGATAAAGGCTGTTAATATTGACTAATGCCATTTGACTCTCCACAGAACCATGCTAAAGGCCCAAGGGGTTTGACCATCTCTGTGCCTAGGGGAAATAAAAGGCAGCAACACTGTTCCTCTCTTGCTTTGTAGTCCTTGTGATGTTGGTGCCTGGGCTACACCGACCAGATGTTTGGTCTCATCGTGCAGCTACTGTGGACGGTACAGACTTGGGGGGGATTTAAGCCCCCTTTGTCTTTATATAAGATCTATTAAACTCTCCATCATTTAGGGCAGTTTTAAATTCACGAACAAAATGGAGCAAGACAGAAAAAGAAAGGGAAGGAGGGAGGGAGGGAGGGAGGGAGGACAGAAAGAGAAATGCAGAATACTGTAGTTCCAATACGTTATATTTTTCAATATAAGTGGAGCTTGGAAAAGTAATTTTTGCACTATAGCTCTCAGAATCATAGAATCATAGAATCATAGAGTTGGAAGAGACCTCAAGGGCCATCCAGTCCAACCCCCTGCCATGCAGGAACCGCCATCACAGTATTTCCAACAGATGGCCATCCAGCCTCTGCTTAAAAACTCCACCACACTCCGTGGCAGCATATTCCACTGCCGAACAGCTCTAACCATCATGAAGTTCTTCCTAATCTTCAAATGGAATCTCTTTTCCTGCAGTTTGAAACCATTGCCCCGAGTCCTAGTCTTTGAAGCCATGGACAACAAACCTGTTCCCTCTTCAATGTGAGATCCTTTTGAATATTTAAACATAGCTATCATATCCCCTCTCAGCCTTCTTTTTGAAAGGCTAAACATTCCCAGTTCCCTAAGCTGTTCCCCGTAAGGCGTAAGACATTTCTTCCAGACCTTCAACAATCCTGGTCACCTTCCTCTGTATCCGGTCAAGGTTGTCAACATCCCTTTTAAATTGAGGCGCACAGAACTGGACACAGTACTCCAGGTGGGCTCTGACCTCCAGCCCGCATAGCTAGGAAATTTTCCAAATTCTGTAAGCAAGTCAACATTTCCTTTCAGAAACAATCCAGCCCTCTTTATCCCTTTCCCACCTGGTCTCTCTCTCTCGGCCTTCGTTCCATCTCAGTAGCCAGCACATCAACGTTAGGGTCCATGCTCCAGTAACAACCAGGATTGTCCCAGTATATCCAGGACCCTTCTTTCCCCCTTGCCCCCCTGCAGTGCAATTACAAAAGGCCTTCGTGGACTTTTGGTAGGCAAACGCCTTTGCTGGAGCAGACGCCGTTTCTGCCTTGGCTTCTGAATGCCCACCCCCACCCCTGGTGAGGCTCTCTCCTTCTCCCTATCCTATCTTAGATTCACGTGGCAAAAGACACACAGCAAGATTGCACACTCTTTCAACCAGCCTGAAGACCCTTTCCCCCCTCCATGCCTTCAGACCCCATCACCATGCCGGAGGCAGCCTAGTCCCAGCAGGGGGGAAATGGGTTGAGTGTTTGCAAGTATTCTACTAGGGACTGTCACAGCATTGCCAATGTGTGCACACCTTTCCCTGTTCCCATGGTCGGCTTTGTTTGGCCTAATGGAAAAAACATGCAATGAGCTTTTCTCTTAGGTATGATCTTGCCTCTCTCTCTCTCTCTCTCTCTCTCTCTCTCTCTCTCTCTCTCTCTCTCTCTCTCTCTCTCTCTCTCTCTCTCTCTCTCTCTCTCTCTCTGTCTCTTTGTCTCCTGCAAGGTCATGGCTTCAGCTTCCACAGAGAATGATGACAGCTCTGCTCCCTCTACTGCCCCGGCCTGGCCTGGACAGTCCTCTTTTGATACTCACCAGGATTTCATTTCCTCCAGCTTCCAGCCTGCTGTGACTCATACAGGCCTAGATGCTCGTCTACAGAAGGTGCTTGACAAAAAGGAAAGCCTTTCCGGGAACAATGAATCCCCCTGGGCCCCTGGGGAAACCAGACCCAGCCCACCTGACTGCTCACTAGTAGTGCATGCCTCAAAGCCCTTGGGATTGGCAGTTCTGTTTTGTACCTCATTCTTACAAAAAAGCTCTAGCCAATATGTTAAAAATTTAAAGAACACCCCCCCACACACACACTTTTACGTTGTTTTGGTCCATTCTTCAATTACCTTGCCCCGAAAGCCGGCCGGGAAATCTGGAAGCTGCAATTCAAAAAAGTACCGTTTCTAAGTTCTGATTTTTCAGACTGGGAATTCATATATGTTGTTATGTGAAGTTAACACCCATTTGCAGGGACTTGGACAGGGCTTTCATAGTAAGTATGGTCTTGAAGGTGTGGTTTTACCAGTTCCGCTCTCCCAGCGAGTTTCCAGAGCTGAGCAGGGAATTGAACCATGAGAGTCCTAGTCTGTCACTTTAGCCACTAATCACACTGGGTGCACCCAATTCACATACAGTATACACACATTATATTAGGTGGTTATTTCTGCCACATCAATTGTGATAGGCATAACCTTTGGAGTCAAGGGAAAGGAACCAGTTGGTTGGTAAATCCCTGGAAACTATTTGCATTCTCACCATCTCCTGGTTTCACTAGATGAGAAGCTGATTCCATGTTTAGATACAGTTTACCTTTCAGGGGAAAAACAACTGTATGTTCCCACAATATCCTATTAGGGCTCTCCTAGTTGGTTGTATGCAGCCACAATAAGATAGCTCAGCATGCATAATTTACAAAACAACTGAAATCAGATTTGAATTTTGTGGTAAGTTCCAGGTAGAATGTGGTGCTTCCTCGCATCTGGACTTAATGAAAATAATCAATTGAAAACTCTACCACAACGTGAGTCACCTTCCTGTAACATTAAGGATATTTGTACACGACCCCTAAACTCCGCAGCAAATGGCTGCAAGCTCCGGAGCTTACAATTGTTTCCCCACCAGCTCCGGAGTTTGCAGGAAATTAAGTGCGACCACGCCCACCTAAGCACGTCCCAGCACACTTTTCTTGTACCTGCTCTAGGAGGGTGAAAATCCCCAGGTCCAGATTTAATCTGGTGAGTGCGGGGCTCTCCTTGCTTCTGTTTGGTTTTTTTGCCTCCTGCCCCTTTAAGAGAAGGGGTGGGAGGCAAAAAAAAAAAAAACAGAAGAGAAGGAATCAGGATGACGACGGGGCTCCGGGCAGCTTCAGAGGTGAGCCTGCATTTTTTCCTCTCTTTCTTCCTCCCTCCCCTCAGGAGCAAGGAAGTGCGGAGGGGTGGGGATGCAGGAAGAGCAACGAACCCCCAAGATCCCTGGTCCGAATTTAAGTGGCCAGCGGATCTTAGGGGTCGTGTGAAAAGGCCCTAAGATGAGCCTATAGCCTACAGTACACACACACACACTCTGAACAGCATTGTTCAACTGCACGCTGGACATAGGATGCTAAGATATTTACAGCACTTAGCTAACAGACTAAATAATGTTATTGGTAAATATAATGACAAAGATCAGAATAGATACTTAAAGGGATGGCAAATGGCAGATTTAATGAGAAGGATACTTAAGACAATCCACACAGCAAACAGAAGCAAAAATTAAAGCAAGAATGTTAGTGTTAGATATTTTCAAAGCATTTGATTTGATAGAATGGGATACATTAAAAATGCTGATTAGTTATTTAGAATTTGGTATGCACTTTAGAAAAACAACACAACAATTACATTCGGAGAACACAGTAGCAATTTTAGATAATGATGGTATAACAGAAACGATATCTCTAGGCCAAGGAACAGGGCAAGGATGCCCCTTATCTCCAGTGTTATTTATATTGATAACAGAAATGTTGGCTAATGTAATTAAAGAAGATGAAAATATAATAGGAATAGGAACAAATATTTGAATAAGCAACTGGATTAAAACTGAATTGGGTAAATCAGAATGTACATTATTAAATCATGCCAATAAGTAGATAGCAAAGATGAAACATAATTTTGAGGATAAATTGGAAAATGTGATTAAATATTTAAATATCAATATTACCTGGAATTTAATTTTGAAAATGTAAGAATACAGATTAAAGAGAGGTAAAGGAGCTTCAAAAATAAGTATTTCCTGGTTTGGAAGAAGTACTGTATATGTAAAATAACTCACTGAGAAGCAGTTAAGAGAATGGCAGATAATAATTAATATGTATTGTAATAGAAATAAGAGAATAATATTTAATAAAACATTATGGTACATTTCACAAAAGGAGGTTTAGGTATACCCAATATTAAACTATACTATATTGCTAACCTACTGAGATAAATTCCATACATTATAACAAGCAATAAAATTGTAATTTGGGGAAATTATGAATTTTATGAGAGTGAAAGCAATGGAATATATAGATATGTAGATATACTAGAGAGAATATTAGGGATGTGACTAAAACCATTGATAACCCTTTTTGAGTTGTAGGCTAGAAGTTTGGAAAAATTGCGGAGTAGTATTGAGTCCAATGACTTCTCTTCTGATTCAGTTATTTAAAGTAAAGGATTTCCCAGCAAAAATCTTAAATGAAAAGTAAAGGTGTTAAATGATAAGGGATTATTAGAATAAAAGGTTGGATAAAAAGGATGAATAGCATGGGAACAAATAAGAGTTATATTGGGAGAAGAGGGGATTTCATGGTTAAATATACTTCAATTACATAATTGGACAAAGTAATGGAAAATAAAGGAAGGACAGGCAGACCATTAACAAAATTTGGAGAGATTATTGAACAAAGAGAGGAAGATAAAATGAACAAAAATAGAAAAGGAATAGTGAGTATAATATATAAGATCTAAATAGAGGCAGATTAAAACAGTTACAGGTGTAAAAGAAATATCTCAAGAAGATATGAGTGAAGAAATCAAAGGGGAAGATTGGAATAAAATTTTGAATAAAATAATAATGAAAAACAGGTATGTAAGAGTAAAGGAAAATTGTTGTAAACCTGTATGGAGGTATACCCAACACTGGTAAAACTGAACATGTTAAATAAGAATGTACCACCTTTATGTAGGAGAGGTGGAAAAGAAAAAGGTATTTACTTACATTTGAGGCGGACTTGTGAAACAAGCAAGAAAGAATGGTCAATGGTATTTAAGGCCGTATAATGGGCATTAATGGACAAATATCTCCAATGACTGCTTTGTTAAATATGATTAATACTACTCAGTGAAAGAAAGGGGGGATAAATTACTATTATGATCACTGCGGCAAGGTTGAGATTTGTGAAGAATTGAGAAAAATACTCAATTTAATATGGAAGAATAGTATAAAGAAATGTGAAATGTGACCATTAACAATAAATTAACTTCTGAAACCACGGTTAGAAAAGGAATATTGAAATGGAATGATTTCAAGGTTATACAGAATCTATTTTTGGTATTTCAGAAACGCAGAAGGTATACACCTGAAGAAGAACCAATGTATTTTCAGAGAAAAATGGGACAGCCTGCAATGTAACTTAAAATATAAATGTTGACTAGTCCAGTGTGTGTGTGTGTGTGTGTGTGTGTGTGCGTGTGCGTGCGTGCGTGTGCGTGCGTGCGTGTGCGTGCGTGCCACAGAGTTAATACTTGTTTCATTTCATTTTTTAAGTTGATTTGTAACACATTTACTTTATTTTACTTTATCTTAAATAATGGATCATCTATAAGCACCAAATTACTGTATATTGTAAATCCTTCAGGAATTGTGGTTCAAATTCACCCTTCTATTGTATATTCTGCCTAATTGTTATGTAATTGATTGTAGTTCATGAAAGCTCACACTGAAACCAAACTGTTAGTCTTTAAGGAGTCATAATGACTCATTTTTTTCATCTTTTTTAATTTTGCTAAACATATTTATTGTAACACGAGTTTGCTTCAAGCTGTGTTTGACAAATTGCCTTGCTTTTCTTTTCCACTAAGTCAATGGGGACACAGGACGGTCTGATCCTTAGTGGAGGGCCAGTGAAAAACAGACCAAGATTCTTATGATGTTTCCTGAAAGTGCTTGTTAAGACATTTGCCAGCTGTTCCATCTTTTTTGCTTCAACAGATTTTCTTTGGTCAGAAAAAAAACGTGGAGGAACCTGTAGGAGAAGATGGGAGCGTTGCTCATGTAAGATGATGATGAAATATAGTCTGGAGACCTCCTGCTAGTTCTGTGAATGTGTTGAGGTGGTTGGACAAGAAAAGCTTTACCTGGAAATATGCTCCCCAACCTCCACCCCCGCCAGACTTCTAATAATTCTGCTGTAGAGGATTGCTCACTGCCAGACAGCTTTCACAAGTCTCCATGACAAGCTTCACCCACCTCAACAAGAAAGGAACTCTTGATGAAAGGAATGGCTGATTCACAGCCTTCTGTAACGGGTCCGTGCCAGCAAAAAGAGACAGTCTCTCGCAGAGTAAAGCAAACAGCCTGGTTCTCAGGAAAATGATTTATTGGTTGCAACCAGGAAGATCTGTACCCAACGGTCAGTTAAGCAAAGACCTTCCTCGAACAAAGGGAAGGCACTTAGTTTTATAGTTTAAAATTTCTGCTCATCTTCCCCCCTCCCAATTGGGTCACGTCACATCCGTCGGTTACACATCAAACATTAATTGGCAGTCTTAGCTATCTTGCATTCCTGTTGGCAACATTTAAACATTTTAATTGGCAAAAAGGGGGTTTTTACACAGTGAACAGAATGGTACAGAAAAACACAGGCAAAGAGGCCTCTTTTAGCCTTGAAGATGACAAGTGATGAATCCCAGGCCGAGCTCGGCCAGGCACGGAGATAAGGTCTGAAGTCATCTACAATTATCTTGTGGAAAAAAAAACACCAAGGCTTACTTTTGAATCTTATTGCTGAGAAAGCTTTTGTCCTTTAAGGCTTGCTAGGAATTGTTTAAAGGAATAAAAGAATACATAAGGCTTTATATATGTGTGCTTATTATTCTAAATATATATATATACTGTGTGTGCTTGCAAAGCATAACTTGGAATATATATGTATAAAAAGCCATGAAGCCTGTCTAAATGTAAAGCATAGTTTAAAATATATATTGATAGGCTTGTCATTATGCCTAGAGATTATTGATACAGCCAAATCATTCCCTTCACTCCCCCCTGAACGAGTTATTGGGAATTTACGGCAGTAAATTACCCAAGGGTTGTTGTTCTCGACTTCTATCATAGTCTTGCAACAGCGCAAGCATTTCTGGTGCTGCGCGTTTTGTCACCATGCGAAGGATAGAAGTTTGAAGGAACTTAATCAAGCAAGGGGCGAGTAAACATATCAAAAGCAGAATACATATTGGGGCAACTATCATACCAATGATGGCTTTAAACCAACCTCCTGGGAGGAGGTCTTGTAACCAGCCTAATTGTAACCCTTTCCATTCCTGTGCAGGGTTAACTGTGAGTTGTTTGATTTCTGTGGTAAGTTGGTTTATGACGTCACCAACCGGGTCAATTTCGAGACAACAGTTCGTCATATTCCACTTACCACACACGCCGTTTTCCGCTGCTAACAGATAGTCGAGAGCAAGCCTATTTTGATAGACTGCTGTCCGCAATTTGTCAGTGGCAACGGCTAACGCGGTCAGCGCTGAAGAGATGCGCTGCCCTGCTAAATCCAAAACTGCTTGTAATCGGATAATTCGATTAAGCATGTAAATAGGGGTTCTGTACCCCCAGCTCCCATCTGCGGCCCAAGTGGCGGGGCCGTAAACACAAATGATGCGTTCCGAATCCCATGTGTCCCCATGGTATTGATCCGGATGCTTACAGTCAAAACCTTCAAAAGGTGTCCCTCCCGCTTTGAGGTTCCCCGCTTCTCTCTGGACAAGGGGCCATACACGGGAGCGGCAAGGGATTGTTGTGGTGCTGTAGGAATAAGGAAAAATGAGGGTTTTATGAACCCTAAGACACAGGAGCCAGACCAGCTGGCTGGCAGCATTTCATAAGCAAAGCTACCACATATCCAGTATAAATTTATGGGTGCTTCCCAAGGCACTGGAAGGCCTGAATAAATGTAGGACATGAGTGCACCAGTTAATTTTGCAGGTGGCGGCATACCTGAGGGTGACTTCCAGGCACCTTTTTCCCAAGTCCCTAGGCAAGCTAAGGAACCTACAGAGATGGTACCTTCTTGTGAGAAGCACACTTGACCTACCAACTCAGTGGAAATAGTCCACACCAACTTTTGGGGATAATCCCTTGTGGTGAAATTTCCCATCCGGGACAAATTATTGAACAGCTCTGGATTGATTTCCATAGCTTCCCAAGGCCAAGCCTGGCCCATATTGGTGCCGCCACAAACATAACAATCTGAGACTCCCAATTCTGTGGCTATAGATTGTGCCAATCCAACAAAAGAATTTTTTGCAATGTCTGGGATTTCAAGGGAATCATCCTGCAATCTGTCTAAGGCGCTACCACCTTCAGTCCAGGTGTGATTCCTCCTTTTCCCTTCTCGCAGAGTAGTGCGAGTAACCGTAATGTACCCCTTTGGGTTAAATCCTGCAGCATCTATGCCAAACCCGTAGACTTCAATGGTAGGATGTGTTCTATTGAGGCCCAGAATCACAGTGTTGTCGGTACCCCTGCGGAAAAATGTTATGTGTTCACAGGGTTTAAAGGGTCGAAGCTGACTCCGTCCCGTGTATTCACATACACATGTCCAGCTTTGGCAAGCTGCACTTGCTTCGCAGGGTCTCCACTTTTCAGGATTCCCAAATTTCCATCCTCTATGGGGTTGGCATATATATTTGGCTTTTGCATCATAGTAATCATCTGAAGTATGACACCAGGGTCCTAGACCAAAGACAGTCACTGTGCAAGCTCTAAATACAAGTAGAACTGGCTCAGTGCTTTGCTTCAAAACTATCGTAGAATTTAAGTAAAGAAGACGTCCCCCACCATCTGGATTTCTCCTTAGGGGAACTGTAGTTTTTGCCATGCCTGCCCAAACAGAAAAATTATAACGAATTGGGACTTCAGGCCGATAGCAGTGAGAGGTGCCTGAAGTATCATTGCAAAGATGATACACCATGCCTTTACTTTGACAAATGGTCCCAGCATGGTCACACTCTGGGGGCTGCTGGGTACTGAAAATCAGAGTGCTTGTCACTTTGCCATCTTTCATGGTGTTCACTACGCAAGGGGCACATGTTCTCACCTGAGGCTGGACTGGTGCTGTAAGGCAAATGGGTATTATAAGTAAAACAACTAGGGTCCCTTCTACTCTAGGGAATCCCCACAGTCTGCGTTTCCAGTGGCAAAGTACGATTAACATACAAATTATGAAGGCAAAAGGTGCCACGATCCACACCCAAATGGGTGCTTCCACAAACATTTTTAGAATAAACAACAACAGTCTATAAAAGCAGAAATCAAAAATCAATAATTAGTGTCTCTCTGCAAGGCTGCAAAGGCTTCAGAATATTCTCTTGCCAATTGACGAACCAATCGTCGAGACCAGGTAACAGGGTGATAGGAATCAGCCCTGTAGCCCACTGTGCGCAGATAAGCGCCAATCTGTCCTGGTGGGTGTCGGGGGCTGGTATGTGTGTGAGGCAAAACGAGCTCTTCTGGTTCGTCACTCAAGAAAAATATGTGCATGCACCCACAAGTGTACAGTCTCGCACACGTTGGCATCTGCCAGGGGCTCAGGACAGTGATGATGTCACCAGATTCAAAAACAGCTAGTTCTCTGTTCTGGCGAAAAGGGTATAAAGGGTGAAGTTGCTGGTCTGTCAGCCTCACTTCAAAGTAAAAGTCAGGTGCTGGCAAAGCCCCCTCTCCCCCCATAAAACAACAGAGAGAAAAAGAGAAAAGCGGCAGGAAGACAGGATTTTAATCTGTCAACCTGAGGTGCAAGGAGAATCAGCGGATGGCGTTGGGATTCTCCGAAGAGTCAGACGCAGAGTGCCCTCAGGATCAGGGTGTGACGACCACAGGGCAGGGTCGCTGGGTTGTCCACCTTCCTGGGTGAGGTCATCTAGGTCGATGCCATCTGGGTTGATGTCATCAGAGTTGATGTCATCTGGATCGATGTCATCTGGATTGATGTCATCGGGGTGGACGTCATCAGAGTCATCTGCTGGCGGGACGGCACCGGTCAGGTCCCCCTCGAGTGAAAGGTCGTCTTCTGGTTGGACCTCCTCGTCTGCTGGCTCTGGAACTGCCAACTTAACGCGGGTATGGTGAATCCAAGGGGTGATTTCGGCCACTTTCACTGCTGTGGGGGTCTGCAGAAGAATCACAAAGGGACCTCGCCACTTTGGACGTAGAGAAAGGTGCTGCCAATCTTTCACCCAAACCGAATCTCCCACTCGAAACTTGTGGACAGGTTCTTGCAACAGGATGGGAAGTTTCTCCAGAGTATATCTGTGTAGAGAAGAGAGACACTGGCCAAGCAACTGAAGATATCTAGCATGTGTCAAAGAAGCTACTCTTTCAGGACGAATCCCATATGAAATGGGAACAGGTCGTCCATAGACAAGCTCAAAGGGAGAAATGCCAATGTTTTTCAAAGGGGTAGTTCTTGACCTGAACAGGGCAAGTGGAAGCATTTCCACCCAGCCTTTCCCTGTTTCCTGAACTAATTTAGACAAATGAGACTTCAAAGTTCTGTTCATTCTCTCGACCCGACCTGAACTTTGGGGTCGGTATGCAGTGTGAAGGTTCCACTTAATCTGTAGAGCTTCTGCTAACCCCTGTAGGACCTTGTGAACAAAGGCCGGCCCATTGTCTGAACCTATTGAATAGGGCATCCCATGGCGACAAAGGTGATCTCTTAAGAGCCATCTGATGACCTCACTAGCCTGCTCTGTCCTTGTAGGCGTTGCCTCAGCCCATCCTGTGAATGTGCAAACTGCCACCAACAAATAACGAAATTGTCCACACTGAGGCAATTCAGCAAAGTCTATCTGTAGATCTTGAAAGGGTTCTCTTCCATAGTGCTGGACTCCAGGCTGGGGCAGAGGTCCCACGCGTGGATTATTTTTCTGGCAAAGGACACATCGCCTGGATACATTGGCAGCAATTTGGCGTAACCGGGCGATGTACAGATAGGGGCTGAGGTGATGAAAAGCCACGTCCGGTCCTTGGTGCGTGCCTTCATGATGGTTTTGTATAACCTTGCAAGCTAGACTTTCAGGCACCCACAATTGTCCATCTGGCATGACATACCAGCCTTCCTCATTTTGTGATAAGTCCTGTTCCCTAGCAAACTGCTCCTCTGCTCGGGAGTAGACTGGTGAACTGGGTGGCAAAATGTCCAGGGGAATTAAACTGAGTTCAAAAAGCAGATCACTTTGTGCTGCTTGCTTGGCAATCCTATCTGCCAGCCTGTTTCCCCTAGCCTCAAGGCTAAGGCCAGCCGTGTGTCCCTTGCAATGTATCACGGACACTCTTCTGGGCTTCCAAACTGCATCAAGAAGCCTTAGCAAAATATCAGGGTGTGCTACGGAACTTCCTTCCGATGTGAGAAGTCCCCTCTCCTTCCACAATGCACCATGTGCATGTAGGGTCAAAAAGGCATATTTAGAGTCAGTAAAAATGTTGATGTCCCTTCCCTCTGATAGTTCAAGTCCCCTGGTTAGAGCAATCAATTCTGCCAACTGGGCAGATGTCCCTGGGGGAAGTTGTTGTGCCTCAATCACAGTGTCATCTAACTCAACAATGGCATAGCCTGCCCTCCTTGCCCCCTCTATGATGGAGCTGCTTCCATCAACGAACCAATTTCTCCAGGTGGGATTTGGGGTGTCTTTGAGATCAGGGCGAGATGAATAAATCTCATCCATGGTCTGAATGCAGTCGTGAGCTGCAGGCTGATTGCTAATTGGCAACAAAGTTGCTGGATTCAGACCTTCAGTAGTTTGGAAAGTCAGTCCTGCTCTGGAGAATAATTTTTGACACTTAATCATTGCGGCTTGGGAAAGATGATATCCCCCTTTTGCGTCTAGCAATGGCAGGACGGCATGGCGGGTGATGCAATGAGTCGGCTGACCAAAAGTGAATTTATCCGCTTTCTTTAAAAGCGCTGCCAGAGCCACAACTCCTCTCATACAAAAGGGAAGCCCTTGTTCTGTTGGGGTTAATTTTTCAGACAGATATGCCACAGGCTGCTGCCAACTGCCTAACTTCTGACACAAAACTCCTTTCGCCACGCCTTCCTCCTCATCTGAAAACAGGTAAAATGGCTTAGACGGGTCTGGGAGACCCAGCGCTGGGGCCTCTACCAAAGCCCTTTTGATGGCCAGAAAGCTTTCTTGCTGTTCAGGTCCCCAAACAAAAGGATCCGTTTCGGGTCCTCGAGTGGACGAATGCAGCGGTTTAGCCATGAGGCTGAAATTTGGTATCCAAATTCTACAGAAACCCGCAGCTCCTAGAAAGCCACGGAGCTCCTTTCTTGTAGTTGGTGCCGGAATTTGTACTATAGACTGCTTCCGCTCTTCGCGGAGTTGGCGTTTCTGGCGGGAAATATCAAACCCTAAGTAACGAACAGTCTCTTGACAGATTTGGGCTTTCTTTTGAGAAACCCGGTACCCTGCATCTGCCAGATGATTGAGGAGATCTCTGGTGAGCTGCTGGCAATCAGCTTTTGTCTCTGCTCCTGCCAGAATATCATCTACATATTGTAAAATCACTTGTCCCTTTTTCTTTGGGAAGGAGGCCAAATCTGAAGCTAGGGCTACCCCAAACAATGTCGCCGAATTTTTGAATCCTTGGGCCAAACGGGTCCAACAGAATTGGCTCTTTGTCCCCGTGTGGGGGTCCTCCCACTGAAAGGCAAAAAGGTGTTGACTTTGGGGCGCTACTCGGCAACAAAAATAGGCATCTTTGAGGTCCAGGACAGTGAAAAATGCTGCTTCTGGTGGCACTAAGCTCAAAAGCGTATAGGGGTTTGGTACTGAGGGAAAAATGGTCTCCACGGCCTGATTCACCAGTCTGAGGTCCTGAACCGGGCGGTAGGACCCATCCTCCTTTTTCACTGGCAAAAGAGGAGTGTTCCATTCAGACTGGCATGGAACAAGAATGCCATATTTGATCAGTCTCTCTAAATGGACCCAAATACCCTCTGCCGCTGCTCTTCCAATGGGATACTGTGGGACAGAAACTGGGGTGGCCATGGGTTTCAATTGAACTACAAATGGTGGGATGTTCCGTGCCATCCCTGGAGGATTTCCCTCAGCCCAAACTTGTGGGTTCACGTGATCTAGAATTTCACGTGGAATCTGGTTTGGCTCCCCTTTCACTAGTAACAATCGCCATCTCTCTTTCAAGGGATATTCCACACACAGTTCGCCAGAGGGCTCAGTGGGGTTAGTTGCCAAATGAACTTTTCCCTCTGGAGTAAAAGTGATTTGGGCGCCTAATTTGAAAAGAAGATCGCGTCCCAAAAGGGGGAGGGGACAATTTGGCATGTGCAGAAATTTGTGCTGGACAGTGTGGCCGTCCAGTTTGCACTCAATGGGCTTCATAAAGTAAGCCCGCTGTGCTTTTCCTGTGGCTCCCATAATATTAACTGAACATGTCCGATCCAGGGAGTTAACGAGGTCTGGAATCACTGAATAACTGGCTCCTGTATCTATCAAAAATTGGGTGGTGGTGCTCCCTGTCAACATGCTGACAGTAGGTTCGCGGGAGCCCGAACCTAGTCGCCTTCAATATTGATCTTCCTCCTCCTCTAAAGCCATCATGCCCTGATAAGGTGGTGTCCAGGCAGGTCCCTGTCCCCTCTGAGGTCTAGGGAGCGTCTGGGACATCTGGGCTCCTGGCTGGAATGGGGGCTGTTGTTGGAACTGAACTTGCCCTGCCTGCTGAGCTGGGTTTTGCATCGGATTTTGCTGGTATGGGGCAGGCTGATTATATCTCGGGAGTCCCTGCATTGAATGCCTATAGCCGGGCTGGTGGCTGGGCGAATTTACGATGGGATATCTAGCCTGTGCTTGTGGCTGCCAGGATTGGCGGAATGCTCCCCTTTTGAAATTCCCCTGGTTTCGATTCTCAGGGTTTCGATAACAGTCTTTGGCCCAATGCCCTACCTTGCCACAGATTCTGCAAGTGTCCCGTGTGAAGGGTCTCCTGCTAGGCTCAGGGGCAGGATTTAAAGCCATGATTTTCTTCACGGCAGGTTTACTTTTCTGGGAGCCCTGCTCTTCTTCCCTATTGTTAAAAGTACTTTGCGCGGATTGCAGTAACCACGATAGGGACTGCCCCATGAAATTCTCTGTCTTTTGAATTTTACGACGTATATCAGGAGCAGATTGGGCAATAAAAACAGTTTTAACAATATTCTCCATCCCTGTGTCTCCAGGATCAATTGGGGTGAATTTCCTGAATGCTAGGTATAAACGATCTAGAAATTCTCCTGGTGGTTCATCTGCCTTCTGAATGATGTCATTAACTTTTTGACATATTAATCTTTTTCTGCCCCGCTGCTCTGATCCCTTGGAGGATTGCTGCTTGATATCTTCTCAAAGAGGCCATCCCCCCATCAGTATTATAGTCCCAGTCAGGCACATTGGTGGGAATGGCTTCATCCACCTGACCTGGGTTATCTCCTTGGGCAGTGCGATACTTTCTAGCTGCCTCTATGATTTTCCTCGTCTGTTCCGCAGTGAAAAGTCCACGGAGCAGATGTTGAACATCCTCAAAAGTTGGGGTGTAAACACTAAACACACTATCTATTGTGCTGAACACCCGATCCGGGTCATCGTCCAAACTAGGAAGAGTGTTCTTCCAGTTAATTATGTCTGAACTTGTGAAGGGTATATGTTGCATAGTGGACGTGCGGGGGGTATTCTGACCTGGGGTGACGGGGTCATAAACTCGCCTGAGGGGCAGCACATTGGCATGAGCCCCTTCTGCCATGGCTAGGCGGTCAACTGCATCAATTGCCCTTAAAAGGTACCTCTGTCTCTTCTTCCAGTCCCTCTCCCCTGCTGCCTTCAAAAGGTAGTCTGAGACTTCAAATTTATTCTTATATTTACTCAACAAATCCTCCACTCTTTCATGTTCCTCTTCTGTCCACTCTCTGTCCCCTCTCAATCTCCTGTGAAAGGCGGGCACATCTTCCCAGTCTATTTCATCTCCTTCACTCTCTCTGCTAGGGCTTCGCCTACCTTCGCCCCCTCTTCCTCTCTCTCTTTCCCTTGCTCTTGATTTCCCTAGCCCCCCCTCTTTTTCACTCTCTTTGTCCCTCACCCTTCCCCCTGCTGCTGCCAAGTCTCTGCCTCTGGGTGAGTCAGGATGCGACTCTGGCTTTGGGTCAACAGCTGCTGGACGCCCTGACGGGAGTGCTGGATTGCCCCCTGGGTTGGGAGGAGGGTTTGGTGCTGGTACAGCTCTAGGGACATATGGGGGAGGCAGGGAAACATACTCTTCTTGTTCACAAGCTAAAACCGGTTTGTTCTTATTGAGGGCTAGAATCTTAGCTTGTGGTGGAAGGTTTCTGCATGCTTTTAACCAGGATGGGTTACGTTTTACATTTCCCCTCCACATTTCAATATATGGGATATGCTCTGGGAAATCTTTGAGAATGATCAGCCAGAGCTGACGGATGAGCTGCTCATCAAAAGACCCCTGGGGTGGCCAATCAGGATGAAGGATGGGCCATTCCACTCTACACAAAGTTAGCAGACGCCCTTTGTGCATAGTGATACCAAAATCATAGTCCCTAGTGGCGGATTTCCAATTTGCCACCAGGCACATCAAGGGAGTGCTTGGTTTGCTATGTTCTGCCCCCATTTTATATGTTATAGTTGTGCACCTATAGATTCTCCCACAAAGTGCAAACGGGATCGCACCTAGGCAATTAATCACACATCACACGCACATACGTGACATAGACGCGGCCCCTGCAGGTCGCCCTTACAAGGAAATCGCGCGTCCTACTCACACTTCGCCATGAGGTATGTCCTAGTGAATCACCTCGGCCCATACACACCAGACAATCATTGACCCCGTTTGCGCACTCAAATCACCCGCACAATTTTCCCCCTCCCAACTTAGGCTACCCCCACTGCCTAGAAACAAAGCTTTTTAATCTTCACTAAAATCAAACGGAGATGATGTAACCCCGTTGGTATTGTGAGGCAAAGATTGCCAGTCTCCGCCCCTTCTTAAAAACACCGGGAATGGCCCCTTCCCTGTGGTTGCCAAAAAGTATTCAACTTAATTCTCACATATATATTTAAACATCAATAAATTCTCTGAGGGAGCCAGAGCCGTGCTCTGCTCCTATCTCTTCAAATACTTGGGGAGGTGAACCATTCAGGGTATCGGGCAGAAGCCCCTCTCTCACCCCTATGGGGCCTCAGAGTCGTTTAACTCGTTGCCCCCCAGTTCCCAGGCTGCCAGGGTCGTAAATCGTCCCTGCTCGCTTACCTGCCCTCCCCGGGGCCACTGGACGTAAATTCTGTCCACCCCCCAAACACAACTAGTTGCCTTGACTTACCAGACTTCCTCTGTGTGCTGCAGTCTTTTCCTCGGTCTGTTGCCGGTTCCAAAAAAAAAAAAAGATTTTTTCCTGCGGTAACGATGGATGGTTTAGCACT
>JAHTLZ010002285.1:0-16558 GCA_023846285.1 Phrynocephalus versicolor
AAAAAACTTCTGGCTGGCCTGCGGCCGGGCTGGCTGGGCAGTGGGCCAAACCTAGTTTTATTTATTTATTTATTTATTTATTTATTTTTGGTGGGGCCGGCTGGTGCCACTTTAATTTTTTTATAGATTTTTTTATTTTCCAGCCCTGACCACGTGGCCGCTGGGGCCCAGTCGGCACTGTTTCTATTTTTATTTCTTCTTTATTTTATAATGCCGACCATGCAGCTCGTGGGCCAGGTTGGCACTCTTTTTATTTAATTATTTTAAAAATAAAAATAATTTTTTAAAATTCCCTTTGGAGCAGAAGCCCTCTTGGAGCAGCCATTAAACAAACAAACAAACAATTTTCCATTTGTTTAAATAATTTCACTGGAATCCAGTACTCCCACAGTACCTATATGCTTGAGCCTGAAATCATACTTACTGCTACATCCATCTACCTTTGTACTGAGGTCATCTGAAGATTTTCAAATGGTGGCTCTACCACCTAAGGTAAAACAAGCTGTGGCCAAACAGTGAATCCTTTTCAACACTGATGAAAACGTCTTCCCTGGAAGATGTGCCTGGTACAAATACTTTTATCCTGTCTGCCTCAAGCAAAATGCCCTTTCCTCCTATTCCCCTCAGTTATTACTTTTTTTAGCTGCTGTGGTGGATTGGTGTACTTTTGTTTAGATTAAAAGCAAAAAAAAAGTGTTCTGCTTATATACCGCCCCATACCACTTTAAGTAGTCTCTGGGCAGTTTACAATTTTAATTGCAGTGTGCAGGCTACACATTGCCCCCAACCCAGCATTTTACTGACCTCGGAAGGATGGAAGGCTGAGTGAACCTTGAGCCTGCTACCTGGGATTGAACCCCAGGTCGTGAGCACAGTTTCACCTGCAGTACAGGCACTTAACCACTGTGCCACGAGGCTCTTAAATTTTTATGCAAATCACATTGGACTCTGGACATTAGCAACATGTAAAAATTTTAAGGCTGAACAGTTAAAATGGGAATGAAAAAGGGAGAGTCAGGCTAACAGAAAACAATGTATGGCAAGATGACAGAAAATACAGCTTCCAGCCATGTCACATACTTGACATATGATAAGATATTCCTTATGGTTTAGTACGATAGCCTACACAAGGGATGTGTGAGGTTTTTCTTTCATTCTCTTTTTGATCTGAGATATCACAGTTTCCCAAACTCAGATATATATTGTAAAACAACAGGCTACCTTACGGTAAGTCAGTCAGTCAGTCAGTCAGTCACCCAGAACTGTTTTTCATTTTTATGAGAGATGTAAAGAGTGAGGAGACAAAACACAATATCCCCTAATAGACCTGAATAAAAAATCAATCAACTTCTGAGCAGAGATATATGTGTACTATGGATATAGCAAAATTATAGATATATAAATAGCAGTCAGAAAAATAATCACTGTATCTTACTCAAAGGTCTGACAAACCTTTTAGAATTTAACAAAATGCCTCATCAAAGTCCCTTGCCTTTGATACTCAAGAGGAAACTTGAGAATCGAAAAAGATATTCTTTATGGAGCAGCTATTGTTGAAAACAATGGAGGGATGTAAACAGTACTAAAATTTGTACTGGAGCCACTTCTATTTAACTGATTTTTGAATGATCTGAAGTTGAGAATGATCATCCACTTTCAACAATATCTTCTGCCTAAGTTTCACTGCAATGAATCAACAAAATAAAGAGTTACAGCAGCTTATTGCATAGAACGAATGTTCTACTAAATCCTTTGGCCAATTAAAAATGTCAGTCATAAATATGATGCCTAACTCGATCTCTTTCTGCACAGATGTGTGTGTGTGTGTGTGTGTGTGTGTGTGTGTGTGTGTGTGTGCACTCTCTCTCCTGACATATGCACATGCATGGATCATTCATGTGTGTTTAAATAAATGTGAATACACACTAGGCATGTGCACTGCTTTTTTTTAAACTGTCCATACTAGGTAGAATGGTTATATTTACCAATTTCCAAATTGGATGTAGGGCATTTCAGAAAGCTCCAAACATTGCTTGGTTGGGTTTGCACATACATACACTCATACAAAACACTGACATTTCCTCTTGCTTGATGGGGTCAAAAATTCAAAGGCTTGAGCAAGATGTTGTAGCAGAAGAAAAAAGTGCCCAAGCAGAAAGGTTGTGACATCTGAAGTTGCACTGAAAGTCAAAACCTTTTCTGGAGATGCCAGTTGCTGAGCTCTAACTCAGATCAACCTTACTGGATTCTTTATATTTGCCACCCACCTATGAGCCTTTTCACATGACCCCTAAGATCTGCTGGCCACTTAAATTCGGACCAGAGATCTTGGGGGTTCGTTGCTCTTCCTGCGTTCCCACCCCCTCCGCACTTCCTTGCTCCTGTCTGCGTGTGGGGAGGGAGAAAAAAAGAGAGGAAAAATGCAGGCTCACCTCCATCTGCCGGTGGAAGCCGCCCCGAGCCCCGTCGTTGTCGTCGTCCTGATTCCTGTCTCTTAAAGGGGAAGGGGGCAAAAAAACCAACAACAAACAAAAGCGAGGAGAGCCCGGCAGTCACTCCTTTAAATCCGCATCAGGGATTTTCACCCCCGGAGAGCAGGTACCTGAAAAGTGTGCTGGGACACGCTTAGGTGGGCGTGGTCGCACTTAATTTTCTGTAAACTCCACAGCTGGTGGGGAAACAATTTTAAGCTCCGGAGCTGGGAGCCATTTGCCGCGGAGTTTAGTGGTCGTGTGAAAAGGCCCTATCAGAGTAAGCATGTTGCCCCCAGGTGATCACTGATCAGATAGGCCATGTTCTAAAATTTTCTTGCTTTTTCTTTTAGGTGGCAACAGCGAATCTTATTGCACTGTTGATTATTGAATGCGGGATGGATGAATCTATCATGTGCACTTGGACTGGATAAGTCAAGTAGTCTTGGCAACTGTCTTTAATCTCTGCCATGCATTTTTATTTCTTTTTAAAAAATATCTGTGCCCACCTTTATTGGCAAAACTATTTTTTTAACCTTGCTGGGTGTGCTTGTGTGTATTCCTGCAATATAAATTGGGGCAATAGACTGTACATAAACAGACATAAAATAAAAGCATATTTACAAAATAAAACTGTAAGACTTATATAATATGCATCATGGATTGCTTTTTGCCCAAATAGTAGGTGTCCTCAAATTTTTCATAATACATATTGGACTGCCACAGAGTACTGGAGAATTTTAGTTATCTCTTTGGTTAGCAGATTAGAAGATAGAGCAAGGACAGCAACAACTCCGACCATGGAGATGTCAGTTCAGTCTCATTATCCACCCACTCTGCTCCCTTGATTTCTCGTCTATACAAATTAGCACTTTGTAGGATAAAATAACGTTATAAGCATTTAAAGTTGAAAAGGGTATCTATGCTTGCAGTTGCCATTTTTAGTCAGAAGGTTTTTTTTAAAGGAGCCTCTGCTATGTGGAGGGATCCTTTTCGATCTTTGGGGGTAAAGGGTTTTTGACACACACACCCAGTTACCCCCCACAATTGGGGGCTGTCAAAAACCCAATGCCACCAAAGAGGAGAAAAGACTGTTCTCATATTTAATGGTGTTGGACAGCCTTCCCATAGGAATGCATTGAAAACCAATGTAATCTGTTCCCATTTTGCCTTTTTTCTGACCTCCACAATGGATTAATTTGTTTCCAGTGCATTCCAATGGGAAAGCATGCATCACAAGAAGAATTTTTTGTAAAACAAAGTGACCCGCAGAATGAATTAATTTCGTCTTGCAAGGTACCATTGTTAATTTTGGCATTCTCTGTTGTTCCTTCAAGATTCACAAGGGTTCTTTAAAACAAATCTTCCCCTTAATTTTAATCAGGGAGAGGAGGGATGATACCTATTGGAAGCTCCAAAACAGCCGTAGTGCTGGGCGGGGCTACTTTGCCCCACACCTGGCTAGCATCATGTTTGTGCAGCCTACGGTATGCCCAGCAGGGGCCAAAACCTTCATATGGCCTCACCACATGGTGAGAGGCCTCTTTTGTGATCTAGCCATCTTCCCACCTCCCTCCCAAATGAAAGAATGAGAGTACCTGGTTGCATAAAGGCCAGATGGGAACTTTTGGTTGCTACTCAAATTGGACTGGAATGGCAGTGTGTTTTCACCCATCCCATTCTCTTTAAGGCTGAATGGAGGTTTAACCCGGTCACAATTGGTGGGTAGTGTTAGCAGAAAATTTAAGTCAGGTGAAATTAATTGAATAATATTCCCTAGTGAGCCAGTAGTCCTCAATATGAATTAGGAAATGAATTAGAAACATTAGGAACATTACACGTTAGATATATAAATAGGTTCAAATATTAGAAATGAGGGCTGCCCAGACCGCAGGTTTTGGGAGGGCACTGAACAGGTGGGCAGCACCCTTCTAATAAGATTAGAAATAATTAACTGATCCGCTTGCACTACATACATTCAGCCCCCCTTGTACACGGGATGCTTAATAGCTGAATTCAGTGAATTTCATATCAATAAATTGTAGCCCTATTTTAATCCCAGAAATGTGTCATGCCTCTTTATTTCCATGCTGGGAGAGCAAAGTGGACACATGCATTTGATGTACATGTAGGGGTTTGGATTTTTTTTACTATCTTCTATTTCTTTGTATATTACTGGGTGCTATACAGGTACAGTATGTGCTAGATAGTTGATTTTGTCAACAGGGGTGGGTTTTGTAATGATCCTAGAACTCTGAACATTTATCTGGTTTGTTTTGTATGCCAAAGAGTTTTATCTGTTTTATGTGGATGCAATCCAGGACTGCTGCCTTGTGATTTTTGAAGCTTTCCCCTCCCCCCATTTGCCTACCCAGAATGGTCTTTGAAGGTCATTGGTCTCTGTCTTCTCTTTTATACCAAGTTAAACTTCTGGCTTCCTGTGGAGATGTATGGATCTGACATTAAAAAAAGAGCTAATGAGCTATTTGGTTTACTGAAATGTTTGAATGGAAGCTGAAACACTGCTAAGCAGCCTTAAAAACTGCCAGGTCTTCTGACTGTTTTTTTGACATGTTTATTTTGTCCAATTATCTCTTTTTTAGTTTCTTAGACCAAATAAATTAATTGTTCCCTGGTTAAAATAGTTTCTTCACTCAAGGGATTTTGTTCAAATAATGAAAAGTAATGATACATTTGGGCAGTTATAACTAATGTTGAACCTTGGAGGTTGTGGGTTCTGCAACCTTGGGGAATAGACAGTCAAGATGATAATTGAAGTACTGGCCATAGCCTTCTGGGACTGGACAAATATTCAGCATAAGTCCTTCTAATGCAGTACCAAACTACTGCTAATTGGCTTTAAAAATATATGTTTATAAATCCTGTGGAATGACACTGTAAATGGCATTGGGATTTACAAGACTCCCTACACTGTTGGGCAATAAGCTCACTAAAAAGAAACCAAGATGGGTTATAGCCATTATGCCATCTTCTGCTATCCCACCCCTTGCAAAAGTGGTACAGACAAATCTATCTAAAGTTCCCTGCCTTCATTTTTTTCCTCCATATTGCAGGGCAACCATTTCTGCCCTGCTGATATTAAGGGAGTCCTTCTTGCTGCAGATGCCTGTGGGTTGTCTAACTCTGATTTGACTGGGAATGTTTGGACAGGTTAGTTTGATTCTTGAGTACTTTCTTGAGTACATTAAAGGGACCCTAACCCTAACCCTAACTCATACCTCCTACCTACATTTTTTCTGAGTTCCCAAAAGGAACAAAATAATTGGCTAGAGCCCTTCCTACACATTCAAGGTCCACTACATTTCCAGAGCTGATGGTGTTGCATAGCATCCCTTCTGTCCCTTGTCACAAACCTTGGTTTTTCCCTGTTGTTTTCTTCCTCTGATGCAGAAACACGTGCAAATGTATTCAGAAACCCAAAGGCAGATTGGTTCAGGCTATCTCCAAATAAGTTCAGGACAGGTTGGTCCCAATTTGCACAACAGATATTGGAATACAAACCAGATTGGATAGTATTAGCACCCCACCTGTCATATACATCAGTTTCTTCCAACATTGTATTGTACCTACTTTGGCTTCCCAGAATTTCCAAAAACTTTAAGTGTGATTTCCAAACAATGTTTCTTACCTCATTTGAATTCTATGTCATTTGTAGTCAATAAAAGTTTCTTTTCAGCTTGATAATGTCTCTTCCAGACATCATGTGCCCAAGATCAATGTAGTTCTGATGTGAATTTAAAAGAACTGTTGTGGTTATAGATTCAGAAAGGTCTCACTACAGTGTTTGCTATTTATATTCTCAACAGAGTCCTTGCAGTTTGTCTGAAGAGAAATTTCAAAGAACTTGTCTTTTCATATTCCAGTATATATATTTAGTTTAACAGCATCCATTTATATTTAGATATATATATATATATATATATATATATATTGTTTTAAAAGTCCCGATTGAATTCTGTCTAGTGAAAGGCGCAGTGGCCTCCTTCCACTCAACTCTCTCTTTTGAAAGGTAAAATTTACATTAATCCCAGACAAAATCTGAAAATGATCCCAGACTTATTGACACATTCTGGAAGAAATACACAATTGATTGTGATTGTTTTTATATCTAGATGGTTTCTTGGCACAGCAGGTGCTGCAAAATTGACAAACCAAGGTTTTTTAAAAAGTTGGATTGCAAGGATTAGTTTTTGCAATGTGCTGTCATTACAGGGCTATTGCTGGAGTGCTTGTTCATGTCATGATGGAATCATCTCAAACAAAGATAAATGCTGTAGTCTTTGGGGTTTTTCATGAAATACAAAGTTATGTGCACATACTGTTGATCAGTTTGCTCACCACTGACTTGTGCCTTTATATTTAAAAAATAAGCTGCAAGGTGGCTGGTGGAGTTGAACAGTTGTCACTCAAGAAGTAACATTTTCAAGTGCCAATCAACATACAACAGAGCAACTAATTACTGCAACATATCTTAAAAGGGGGGGCATTAATATAGGTATAAGTCAAAACTATATAAATAGATGTGAATAAAAAAGGAAACTAAACCTCCAAAGCAAAGCACATAAGTCACAGAGGTTTTCCACTTAATAGCCTTTTCTTCCTATGATGAGCTGCAGTATGAGGCATTCTGGCAACTGATATTCCAAATTCAACATGATGTAATTCACCTATCATACAAAAACCCTATTGGTTCTATGCATGGTAAATAAGCAAAGATGCAAACACAGATGGAGGACCATCTATTCATGAGCTCCCTCGGGTCAGGAAAGCAATTGCACACCCTCTTGTGCAGTTGGTAGTACAAAAGACAGCAAACAGCAATATGTGATTATCTTTATGCATGCAGTCCCCCACTTAACTCAAGAGGATTTCCCACCACCTAAACATTGCCTCAGAAACAACCTGCTTTTTCAACCCACAAGGCCAGGGCCAAAGCATCCAGTCCACTTCCACTTGTTTGCACCTCTCTTGTAGGTAGTTTACAGGGGAGGATGCATGCCCCCCTCACCTTCTTCCTCTTCTGCTGCTTCCAAGGGATGGGTGTTGCTGCAATCATCACAATGCCTGAGTATCAGTCACCTCTAGAGATGGGCACGACTCAGAAAAAAATTTTCATTTTCGTTTTCGTTTTCGGCTAGGGTCCGTTTCGTTTCGTTTCCGTTTTCGTGAGCTAATTTTCAAAATTTTTCGTTTTCGTTTCGTTACGTAACGAAAACGAAAACTGAAAACAAAAACGAAAAATTTTTTCGTTTCTCCCCATTTAGCTCCATTGATTGCTTTTCCAGTAACAAAAAACAAAAACTGGCTCAAAATTAGTCGTTTCATTTCCGTTTTCGGTCCATTTTTGAACCGTTTTTCGTTTTCGTTTTGTTACGTAACGAAAACGAAAAAACGAAAACGAAAACGAAAATTGCGCTAAGTCGTGCCCATCTCTAGTCACCTCCTTTCCCTCTCTTTTCCTCCCCCAAAGCCCACTTCTCCTGTGGACTCCCAGACAGCCTTCTTAATCTGTCTTGCCCGCAAGGAGCACAGCCTCAACACACTAAAAGACATCCATCATTAAACTCCACTTAATGATATACTGTAGTTCAGTGGTGGCTGAATCTTTTGGCCGTCCAAATGTTTTGGACCACAACTCCCTCAGTCCTTTGTCATTGACAGTACAGGCTTGGAATTCTGGGAGTCTAAAACATGTGGAGTGTCAAAGGTTCGCCACCAATGATCTTGTTGTATGAATGGAACTGAGTCATTAAGTGAGGAGTGCCTGTATTTCCCACATTTCTTCCAGAAGTAGGAACCAAAGTGGCACAAAACAGATACTACAATCCAAAGACCAGTATTCACTGCCCCCTCATAGTTTGCCCTGGACTCTATTTTGATCTGCTCTCTTCCATTTTCTAAGCAAAGATACTTCAGTATTTTCCTGTCATAGAGATGGACCAAGGACTGTCAAGCTACTGTGATGAGTTTCTGGCAGATTAGGCGAGCTGGAGACAACAGATATGCTTATCAACAGCTATTAACAAGCTTGTTTGTACCTTCACATACATGCTTACCTAGCTTATCACTGCAGAATACAGATCTGGGAGCACTTCACATCTCTGTGCTGCTCATCAAAGCAAAACAAAATAAGGATATATTGCACAACCACACTTCATAGTCAGGGTGTATAAAAATTGCTTAACCTGCCTAGTGGCTGTTCAGGCTTCTGGTGCTGATTTGTGAGCCACACAGTCATTTCTGCCAGCTGTGAGTTGCTCAATAAACTTGTAAGCAAACCTAAAACTTGTCTTTCATTTCCTTGGGATTCTCTTATCAAATCCTGCTTCAGTAGCTGAGTGGGGAGGGGAGGGAAATACATTTACACAAGTGCAAGCCCCATGATTTCCAGTGAAGCAATCTTTGGCTGCAACCCACTGTTGCAAATAGGATTCTGGCCAGAATTTTAATTTGAAGCACAATCACAATATTAGAAACACAATTACACAACCTTAGGTGGTGGTGGTGGTGGTAATGATGATGATACTTAACAATTAAAGAAAAAGATATTGAGGGCTCCCTCTGAAAGTCCTATCCTTAGCAGTTAGTCAGTTGCTGACTACCTGCCTGAACAAAAAGAAGATTTCTACCCAATCAAAAAATAATATTGTCAGAGGCAAGCTGTTTTCTTTTGGTAAGAAATTCCACATCCTGTGAGAAGCCACTGAAAAGATTATTTCATTTTGTTGTCAACAAATATGTCTCTGAGGGTGGTCAAAGTGAAGGAAAGTTCCCCACCACAGACCTTTGTACTGAGTCCCCCCCCCATGAAGCAGATTTCCATCTCCTGTCAACTTCTCCTTGGCAGTGAAGTGGCCTCTCTTCATGCTTTGGAGGGAATGGGAGAGAGAAGGCACATGGGCACTCCAGCTTTGGCTGGCCTTTGCATAAATTTCCCCTGCTTAATTGAAAAATGGCATCTAACCATCCCCCCCACACACACACTAGTAGTCAGCCCAAGAACTTGTGCAGCCATTCTTCAACAACTAGTTTCTAATAAAAATGGAATTGAATTGAATGAGAAATAAGGCCGTCTAGATTACTTGTGCTTGTCAGTGGAATTACAGTATCTGCTGCAACTGTGTCTTTTCAACTGCTGTATCTCCTGAAGGAGGCCTGTCTCTCACTTGGAAAATTATGGAAACAAACATGGAGGCTAAACAAACAAATGGAAGGGCATCACAAGTCACATTTCTTCATTCATTGTAATCTCTCTCTCTCTCTCTCTCTCAAAAACTATTTCACAATTCTAAAAGTGAGCAAAGAGAAGAGTTGTGTGCGGACAGTGTGCACATTTATTTATTTATTTATTGGAACATTTTACCTCACCTTTCTCCTTGGAAAAGGACCCAAGGTGGCTTACAATAATGAGGGACGATATACAGCCCAGAACATTTAAGACATATTCAAGTTAAGAACATGGAATTATAAGAGACATCTTACTACGTTAAAAGGCAACATTAAAGCTACAAAGAGCATGCAAAAAGAAAAATAAATTCAATTATGAGGTATGGAAACTAGCTTGGAAAACACTGGTGTTCCTATGAAATCAATGTAATCATGCATGGTAATCCGTCTAAAAGTCACATAATAGGTAGTCCATCATTCAGAGAAAGCTTGCTTGAAGAGGAAGGTCTTTGCCTGTTTCCGGAAAGACAGCAGAGATAGGGCAGTCCTGGCCTCCAGCGGGAGGGAGTTCCAAAGTCTGGGAGCAGCAAACAGAGAAGGTCCTTTTGTGTGTTCTTATGAGATGCACCTGTGAAGGTGGTGGGATGGACAGAAAGGCTGCTCCTGATGACAGCATCCAAGCCGGTTCATACTGTGAGATTCGATCTTTGAGGTAGCTTGGACCCAGGCCATTTTGTGCTTTGTAGGTTAAGGTCAGCACCTTGAATTGTGTCTGATTGCTGGTTGGCAGCCAGTGGTGCTGCTTTAGTAGGGGTGTAATGTGATCTCTGTAACCTGCCCCAGTCAGCAATCTAGCCGCTGCATTTTGGATCTGTTGAAGTTTCCTGAGAATCTCCATCAGTAGCCCCACATACCGTGCATTACAGTCATCCATCTGGGATGTCACGAGGGCATGTGTCATAGTGGCCAGAGTAGGTTTCTCAAGGAACAGGCATAACTGATGTACTTTTTTAAATTGTGTAAATACACTCCTGGCCACAGCTGTGTCCTGGGCATCTAGAATGCATCTGGGCATGCAGAATGTTTGTGTCCCTTTACAAGGGGTGTGTGGTTAATTTGGACCTGAAAAAACAAACACTTGATGAAGATATATCTTTTAAAAAATGTCGGGGGGGGCGTGGCATGCTTGGCTGAGAGGGAAGACGCGTCTCTGCTGAGCTCCCGGTGAAATGTGAAGAAAAGGATAAGAAACTCCTTCCTTTTGATGATAAGGTTGGAAAAATAACAAAGCCCTGATAAGTTTATGACCTGGTCTGCGGGGAGGTGGAGGAGGAAGCGTCTTCAATACTGATAAGAGTTGGAGCAAGAGAAATATTTGCTTCTGTGTGCTGCTTGGAAGTGAAAGCAATGGCGGCTACAGACTCGGAGGCTGAAAGTGAGATGGAGGTATTTAACCTTAAGGACTTTCAAAAAGAAATTAAAAAAGCAGTGGAAGAAGCCAAAACCAGCATTACTGAGGCAATCACAAAGGTAGTTGAAGACAAACTTTCTAAGCTAGCCAACTCAGTGGAACTTATGGCAGAGACTCTTAATACTACCTTGGAAATAGCTCAAGCAAACGAACAGAAAATTAAAGTATTGCAAGAGCAGACCAGGAAATTGGAAATGCACAATAAGTATGTTTCTGATAAGTTAATGGACTTAGAAAATAGAGCCAGACGGTCGAATTTACGTTTAAAAAATGTACCAGAGTCAGAAGACATGGACAAAGTTATTGAGTGGATGGCTAAGTTGTTGCCGGATATGGGAATCTCCAAAGACTCACTTGACCGTATACATAGAGTTGGGAAGCAAAGAAATGAACTAGTTTGGCCAAGGGATGTTGTCATGTGCTTTGGAAGATATACACAGAGAGAGCAGGTTTTCAAAGCATTGAAAGCTTTGGATAGACTTGATCAATTGGTGTATAATGGCAAGAAAGTGATGGTTTATGATGACCTGTCTCAGGAAACAATTAAAAGGAAAAAGAATATACGGGCATTTACTAAGGTGCTGCAAGAGAAGGACATTAAATATAATTGGAGAATAGCACCATTTGCTTTGAGAATGCAGTATAAAGGAGAGACATTGATTGCCAAAGATCAACAGCAGATGGTGGTCCTATTTAACCATGTGGGATTGCAGTTGCCAAAGGATTTTAAAGAGACTCCTAACTCCGAGGAAGAAAATGACTTAAGAGAAGAGACTGAACAATTTCAGGTTCAAGGGCAGAAGAAAAAGAAGAAAGAAAAACAGACTGAGAAAAAATCCTGGGACCTTAGAGACAGGGCTAAATATAAGAAGTGAAGAAGTAAAGAAGAAAGAAGAAGGAAAATAGGAAGAAGAACTGGAGCAGCTCAGCTGGGCTGATTTTTTTTGTCTCTTTCCCTCTTCAGGTTTAGGGGAACTTGCAAGCTCCCGTCCATCTTACCCCCCCCCCAATATCGGAGTGAGTGTGGGTTGGATGAGTGATAGTGGAATAGTTTTGGTGTGGTATGTTATGTTGCTGGGGGCAAGTAGGGGAGTGAGTGGGGGTGAATGTAGAGCAATGAATATGTTTAGGGTGTGTTGTGTGGGTGTGGATATGGATGGTCTGAAAGTAGTAAGAAGACAGAGGAGAGGAGCGGTTGGAGGAGTAAATGTGAGAATGTATGGAATGATATTGGGTCGTGCTCCAGGTGCAAGAGGTATGCCCAGCAATATGGCATACACCCTTTCTCTTGTTCTTTTTACCTGGACCTTTGTGTTGGGATGGAAGCGTAGGGTTCACAGTAGAGCTGAGTGGGATGGTGGTTGGGGTTGGGTTTATCTCCAGGCTGGTATGGTACAAATGGAAGGAAACAGAGAAGTAAGATGGTTGGGAAAGACATAATGAAGAATGTGAATATTATATGTACAACTCTTAATGTTAGAGGTTTAGGTAATCAGGTGAAGCGAGTGAGAATTGGGAAGTATATTCAGGAACTGAAGGCTGATGTTGTTTTTCTGCAAGAATCATATAATGGTGGGGAGAGGGAGGTAAATTTTCCTGGCTTTGGAAGAGGGAAAAAGTTTATGGCACCTGGAACATCAAAAAGTAGAGGGGTGGGAATAGTAATTAGCTCCAAGGTGGACTTTGCGGAGAATAAAGTGTTAAGAGATAAGAACGGAAGGTTTATTTTTGTTCAAGGTTGCTTGGAAGGAGAGCCGGTAGCATTAGCATCAATTTACCTCCCAAACAAGCACCAGCTGGATTTTCTTTATAAGTGTTTACAGAAGCTTGATAAATTCTCGCCTTATACAAAAGTTATTGGGGGAGATTTTAATGTCAATTTGCAAGGGGGGAACAGCACCAAAAAGAATAAGGTTTTGAGGTTTAAAAAACAATGTGAGAAATTTGGATTATTGGAACTATGGATGGAGTTGTTCCCTAAGGATTATTCATATTCATTTTACTCTAGCCCACATGGAACATTTTCAAGATTGGATGGTATCTTAATATCGCAAGAGGCTAGGAATTGGGTGAAGGGGATGGATATTGGAATGATTAAAATTACTGACCATGCCCCCATATCTGCTTATCTTCAAATAGGTCATATTAATAGGTCTTACTCTTGGAGGTTTAACCCTTGGTTGGTTGCAGATGAACAGAGTAAATTGAAAATTAAAACAGCAGTAGAAAGGTATTTTGAGGAGAATCAAGACCCAGATATCTCATTAGCAATAAAATGGGAAGCAATGAAAGCTGTACTTAGAGGAGAATGCATCCAGAGTCTGGCAATTTTAAGAAAAAGAAAAGATGGGAGGATTAAGGAGGTAGAAGAAGAAGTTAAATTATTGGAAGAAAAATTCAGGAAATCTAAGCAAAAGATGGATAGGGAAAAATTAGACCAAAAAAGAGAAGAGTTGAAAGTTTTAGATATTAATAGAACCACATTAAAGATGTGGTATAGCAAACAAAAATATTATGAATTTGAAGGAAAAGGAGGAAAAATATTAGCAAATAAAATTAGGAATTATCAGGTGAGGAAAAATATTAGGGCTATCAGAGATAATAAGGGGGGATTGGAAACAGATCCTAAGAAGATATTGGAGACCTTCTTAGGATTTTATAACAGACTGTATGCAAATAAAGGAATTAAGGAAGAAGAGGTTGATGAATTTTGTGAGGGATTGGAGCTCCCCAAAATAAGTGAAGAAAACAGAAGGGAACTAGATAAAGATATAACAGAGGAAGAAGTTAGGACAGCAATTGATTCTATGAATGTGCAATCAGCACCCGGACCGGATGGGTTTAATGCGGTGTATTACAAGCATTTTAAGGATATATTGGTGCCACATATGACTGTATTGTACCAAAGTATTTTGAATGGAGCTCCAACTCCACCTACCTGGTTGGAATCAAGGTTGGTATTGATTCCCAAACCGGGAAAAGATCACACTCTGCCAGACTCCTATAGGCCAATATCTGTTACAAATATGGATTATAGAATATTTGCTAAAGTTATGGCAACCAGGTTAAAAAAATGTATTGCACAATTAGTGGGAGAAGATCAATATGGGTTTATGCCCCAGAAGTACTTGGTGGATGCAGTTAGGAAGGTAATGGGTATGGTATATTTAGCAAAAAATAAGGATCTGCCTCTTACTCTCCTGTCATTAGATATTTATAAAGCATTTGATTCGGTGGATTGGAATTATTTGAAATATATATTTAAAAAGTATAAATTTGGAGAAAAATTTCAAAATATAATTGAGGCAATATATACAGAGTCCAAAGCTATGATAGGAATTGGTGGGTCAGAAAGGGGGTATGTCCAAGTGTTAAGTGGTACAAAGCAAGGTTGTCCACTTTCTCCCATGCTTTTTATTTTAGCATTAGAACCATTAGCAATTAAACTTAAAAAGAATAGTGAGATTAAAGGATTTGAAACATCAGGGAAAGGGAGAGAAGAAGGGGAGCTTCTTACAATGTATGCAGATGACATGATGGTGACAGTTAAGGACCTGGGGACTGCAATTGTGCCATTAAAAGAAACTTTGCAAGGATTTGAAAAAATATCAGGGTTAAAAGTTAATTTTTCTAAATCATCAATGATGTGCTTAAATGTGAAACCTAAAACTCAGTTAGAAGCCTCTAAATCATTGGGTATTCCTATAGCAAATAAGAAGGTAAAGTATTTAGGGGTAATGATAACTAAAAATGTGAAGAAAATATTTGAACATAATTATAAAAAAATTTGGAGTAGTATTCAATCAAAGCTGAGAACATGGGAGAAAAGGAAGGATTCAATTAGCACAAGAATTGCTTTAGTTAAAATGTTTTTGCTACCTAGATTAACTTACCTTTTTTATGTGTTGCCTTGGCACATACCAGAACGGATCTTGAAGGGGTGGCAAAGGTCAATAGATAGATTTGTTTTTGCATCCAAGAAACCAAGGACAGCTGGTAGATATAGGTACCATAGGATTCAGGATGGAGGATGGGGGATTCCCAATTTGATTTTATATTATGAAGCTTATCAGCTGAGACATCTTATGATTTGGTTGGAGGGAGAACAGGGGGAAGAATTGGGATGTATAGAGCAGGAGAATTTGGAAGCAGTTGGAGGGAAAATAAGAATCTTCGAAAGGAGGATAAAGAAAAGAAAAGAAGAAAAATTATCAACATTTATGGGGCCTCTTTTGGTATGGGAGAAGTGGAAAAAAAAGCTTTTTCCTGACCTCTCTCCACTTACCAAACTATGGTATTATGATAAATTTGCCCCATTAAGGAAGCTCATCCCAAAAGAGGTAGGGGATAAATTGAAAGAGATTTCAATCCAGAATATGGATAAAATCTGGGAAACAGAAAAAATGATGGAACAGGAAAGTGGAATTTGGAATAAGATTAATTGGTTACAAAAAAAACAAATCTCCTCCTTGTTGAAGGAGAATGAAGTTAAAAATTGTGGTAAAAGAAATATTACCCCCTTCGAGGAATTAGTGAAAGGATACAGGATAGATAGGACAAAAATAGTTTCAAAATTGTATAAGATTTTATTAAATATGGGGAAATCACTAAAGGAAAGTTTAAAAGAATATTGGGAGCAAGATATCCAGGAACCAATCTTAGATGAAGATTGGGATAGAATTTTTCAACAACCACCCTTTGTTACGACTTCCAGGATAATCCAGGAGCAGGGGTTGAAGCTGATACAAAAATGGTATTATACACCAGTAAGGTTGTATCATATCACAAAGTTAGGAAGTAAAAATTGCTGGAGGAAGTGTGGAGTAATGGGAACCTACAGTCATATGTGGTGGGATTGTCCTTTAGTTAATAATTTTTGGAGACAGATTGGAAGAGAAATATCAAAAATTGTTGGAAGGAAAGTGGAAATATCTAAATTAATGGTTCTCATTAACCTGGGTAGCACAGAGTTAAAAACAAAAGAGGAATGTAAATGGGTAAACCTGATGGTAATTGCAGCTAGACAGGTTATAGCGAGTAATTGGAAAAATGCAGAAGAGCTAGGGGTGAATCAATGGAGGAAGAAATTAAATAATATTATAATTTTAGAATACCTAACCATGAAGATACGCAGAATGAAAGGGTTTAAGGTCAATGAGAAAGAAGAGGAATGGTTTGAGAAGTTATTGAATTATATGAGTATGTTTGACCAATTTGGGGTAATTAAAACGTTAAAAGCTAAGTAAACCTTGCGGATTGTCAATTGTTAATTTATATAGAGATGTACATATGGTTAAATTGTTAATTTGAATTTGTTTTATTATCAATGTATATCCAATGTATCAGATGCCTGGGGGTCACTGTTTTTGTCTGGGGTGTTGGTGAATTGTTTTATAATAAAATTATTAAAAAAAAAAAAAAAAAAAAT
>JAHTLZ010002286.1:1430-24917 GCA_023846285.1 Phrynocephalus versicolor
AGAAAGAAAGAAAGAAAGAAAGAAAGAAAGAAAGAAAGAAAGAAAGAGAGAAAGAAAGAGAGAAAAAGAGAGAGAGAGAGAGAGATGCAGGGGGAAATTACATACACAGCCAATGACAACATGAATCAGGAATTTAGAGACCTTGGAACTCATCATTATATTTTTTGGTCTTGTATGTTTTTATAGCATCTTTCCATCTTCTCAGTTCAGCCTCTATATTTATGAGTGACTCTATTTACGAGCAATTCAATTTAAGAGCGGGAAACCATTAGCGTTTTAACTGCTGCTTTACAAATTTTAGATGCACTCTGCTGTACGTAACAAAATGTTTTTATTTTTTTATTTTTTGTTTTTATTCATTTTTATTTTTTAGATATGGCTGTTCTACTTACGAGTTGTTCAACTTATGAGCTTGCATTTGGAATGGATTAAACTCATAAGTAGAGGTACCACTGTATATGCGAAAACAATTGATCAGAGAACAATAAAAATGCAAAGAGGAGAATGGATTGCAGCTCATATCTGGTCTCTGTGTAATTATAGACACACATTTGTAAATCGAATAGGTCTATTAAAGCTGTATGGACTCACTACAACCTTCCATAACTAAGCCGTTAAAATTGGTGGGGTGATGTTAAAATGACAAGAAAACATAAATAATGAATATGAATGGGAAAGCTGGCAAAAAATAAAAATGGATCTAGAGTGGTATCTCCCTCCCGCTGGAAGAATGATGCTAAACAACATGCTGCGGTGTTGTTGTTTTTAAAAGGCCCATCTTTATCTTTATTGCCTTTTATCTTTATATCACACAAGCTGCAGTGAGGCAGAAACATTCAGGAAATATGAGCACTCACTAAAATTCGGAGAGACTTGGCAATCTTTTCAAGCCTCTTATAAGGAGCCCCGTCAAAACTCAAAGACTTGGGATGTTCTGGGCATTCATGGCTTACCAAGAAAGGGAACAGGAAGGCCTATGCCTGCTCTTCCTCCTCACGTCTGGCCAGTGGGACCACAGTATTCTATTCAGCGCCTAAAAGATAACTGGTGAACTTAACCCCGTCCACCTAGGCAAGGCTGGAGAGAAGCCACCTGCATGAAACAGGCTGCTGTTAATGGGTGTGCCTTAAATAGGCTTCCCTGAGGTAGCTGTGCAGAAGAAGGTGATGTCCCAGTCACAGGAATTCTGCAAGCATGTTCTGTTGATTACACTTATAGAGACTTCTTCAGTCTTGTGCACCCAAGGTCTCTATCACTGCTGGCTTTATGAGGACATGTGGTGGCAGGACTTCCACGCATGTTGACTTCCCCGCCATCCATTTAAACCTACACAGCTGGTATGGCGGATGAAATGTCCGACTAGGAGTTGGAAGATGTGAGTGAGATGTGATGGCACACAGCAATTGCAATGTATAAGGCAGTGTCTGTATAGAGCTATTCTGTTACTTAGTGATGTTACTTCAATAGACAATCCTCTTTGGATGGATTTCTGTGTACAACAAATGACATCATATCAGATATTAGAAAGGAAGTGATTTTATAACAAGTTCATTTTTACAATGAGCATGCAAGCAATCTATAAATAGCTGGTGCAAATAGCTACAAGTAGTATCCCTCTCCCCACAATTTCTTGTAATGGTCCAGTCAACAAACAATGAGCCACCAAACCAACCTGAACACCCAGCATGATATCACAACTCATCCAACTCTCAAGCCAACTGTGTTTGAATTTCAGACATCTCCCATGAACTGGTAAGAGTATGTGTTACTATGTGAAGTAGCCCATAGACAGGGTTTATTTATCACGGCTAAATAGGAATGCAAGTGAGCACATTGAGCTTGAAATGCTGTCTCAAGTTTGGCTCCTGAGGGCTGAAATGGCTGTTCCTTATGAAGCACTATGATTGTGTATGATAGAATCCACCTCCAGCACTATTTGGAATGGGAAGGCCAGGTGGGAACAGTGGACAATATGTCATTGGCTTAATGTGCTAATGCCACAGTAACCAAGTGGAGCCACTTGCATGAGGAATAGCCAGTACACTTGCCCTACCCACAGACAGAAGCAGTAGAAGAGGAATCCAGCCATTCCAAATAACCAAACTGTGCCATGCCTACATATGGTATGACATTATAAAGGTGCAATATAAACATGGATGGACAAGGGAGTTACAGTATGTCTGTGAAGATTCTCAGTCATCCAGGTGAGGATATCTGGAAGTTGAGTCATGTCAGCTGAACTTATTTTCTTGAGAGTCTGAAACATTTGCTATTTATCTGAGCAGCTTCATCGGTCTGCTGACAAAACTGCTTGGGTGAGTAGTGAAACGTTTTGATCTCTCAAGAAAAGAAGTCCAGTTGCTATAACTCAACTTTTAGATACCCACACAGCTCTAAAACTTTGTCCCGCTGAAATCTATGAGTATGGTTCTGGAATGTAGCTTAGATGATATCTACAATTTGTGAGTTTATGCAAGGAAGCACAATTTTGTATGAAAAGTGTTCTGTTGTTAACAGTGTTCTACTTCTGTTGAATTTGTTCTTATGGTTTTTGCTACTTTAGGTAGGAAAAGTTGCCCTGATCAATGAGATAATATCACATGTCTCGATGGACTGTTCTGCATGAATATGCTTGGGCAGATAGGTATGAATATGCATGTTCACTATAATTAAATCTCAGGGAAATAAGGTTTCATCTGGAAGTCTACATAAACGGAATCTCTAGGTCAAATATTATTTTAATCACATTAAACACTTTCAGACACCGATTTAAGTTTAATTACAAGTGCTGCCTGAAACAATATTATTAACACAAGTTACTTTCCATCATTTGCATATCTTGACCTGACGTAATAATGGAAAGTTGTCACTAGAATGTAACAGTGCTAATTATATTAATTAGTTTATACGGAGAGGCTCAAAGAAAACAGAACATTTCTGACAAGGTAATCCCAGATCAGACCAATCCTCTAAGGAGGTTTTTCTGTTGCATTTATAAATTAGCAGATGAATTATTGCTTTGAGTTGAATCTCATGAATGCTTACACAGGACGAAACTATCTGAATTCTGAACGGCTTACTGCTTTATATGTTTTCATAAAATTTCAGACTAAAATATTTGTTTGGAAATTTTTATATTTATTAATAGAGGAAGGTCCACATCTGTTATTGCAACAACCCAGGAGTAGGACATATTTATAACATAACCCCAGCTACTCACCATACAAGGTTATAAATTCCATCTTGGATTTATGTCCCAAAACTTGAAAATGTACGTTATTCTTCTGTAGTGATGGTGTGTTCAACTAATAAAATCTTACTGTATATTTTAGGCACAGAACGTATGGCATTATTGAAACCCTTAATTTTGTTGTGTGCATTTAGTTGCTCATGTAATTTGATGACCAAATTAGTTATTTATCTAAGGGAATAAACATACACACCTTCTAGTTACCCCATTCAAATCCCATAACATAATTTCTTTGAAGATACATACCTAAGTAATCGAACCCCAAACTGAAACCCATGTTTGCCCTGTCAGTGACCAACCACAAAACAAAATATATGGAAATATAAGTGACAGCAGGAAAAGTATGTGCTGTGACATACAGATGCCCTTCACAATTTGAGAGAGCAGGAATTCTAAAGATGTGCTAAATATAATATAGGTTTATGCTCAGTTATGATTTTATACACATAAATGAGCATGTACAGTTACTAGATTTGAGAAAGAAGGAGGGAGGCAGGGATGACCCCCTGTCACTTGAAACAGCCATTTGATTTGATTCAAGAGAAGTGTTACTGTCTCTCTGTCACATGTCTTATAGACATGTTAAGTGTCTCACAAAGAGATTAAAAACAGATACACTAGATATAAAGACAAATTATAGTGTTAAAATAAAGTTAAAGGGAAGATAATGCTAAGGCACAGTTGAATTAAAAAGCTATATACACCACATCAATGAAATATATCATGATGCTATGTATCAAATCCTGCCTGAATAGAAAATTATTTGCCTGGTGGTGGAAGGACCATTGGGAAGGGACTAGCTTCATCTTGGATGAGAATTTTAAAGCTTTGGGATCAGCCACTGAGAGAGGCTCCAGTTCAACTAAATATGATGTAAATTATATTGCAGTTCAAGTAAATACAATGTCTCAATAGAGCTTCAATATTAATTTTTGTTCACAGCTAGAGATGGGCACGACTCAGAAAAAAATTTTCGTTTTCGTTTTCGTTTTCGGCTAGGGTCCGTTTCGTTTCGTTTCCGTTTCCGTGAGCTAATTTCAAAATTTTTCGTTTTCGTTTCGTTACGTAATGAAAATGAAAAAATGAAAACGAAAACAAAAATTTTTTCGTTTCTCCCATTTAGCTCCATTATGTGTTTTCCAGTAACGAAAAACGAAAATTGGCTCAAAATTAGTCGTTTCGTTTCCGTTTTCGGTCCATTTTTGAACCATTTTTCATTTTCGTTTCGTTACGTAACGAAAACGAAAAAACGAAAATGAAAACGAAAATACCGCTAAGTCGTGCCCATCTGTATTCACAGCATCCAATCCTCCTTCCATTTCCTCTCAATGCCAACAATTAATGCCTGCTCAAGTTCCTGGCGGTTCTTTTCCTTCAAAAAGTATTCCTGGTAGCCTCTCATGGTCCCCAAGATGCACCCATTCTAGTGCTCCGTGGTCTGTGTTATTAAGGAACTGTTTAGTGCAGCTAATAACATGATTTATTAAAAGATTAATATGCATTGCTCTCATTTCTTAAGGAAAAAATGTTTACATAATGAATTTCATTAAGCACGGGTGATGTGAATCTATTTTCCTAAGTCCTGAAAAGGAGACTCATATTTGCCTTTCAAATCCAACTTACATATAGTTATTAAAATGTAATTTAGTTAAAATATTTCATGGCAAGTTGGGAGGGGGATCACCACTGACTTTTTTTTTCAGAGTATGAGTTATAGTTTGTTGTAGGCTTTTAATGCAGTTAAAATGAAACTATCAAACTTGTATGTCTATGAAGATTCTCAGTCATCCAGATGAGTTTATCTGGAAGTTGAGTCATAGCAAACTGGACTTCTTTTCTTGAAAGATTGAAACATTTTGCTGCTCATCCAAACAGCTTCATCAGTCTGAAAAAAAGCTAGTTGCGAGTCCTCCATTTTATAGTTCACTTTGACCTCATGTCACCCTGGTCTGAAACATGCTCATAAGATTAACAATGATCTGAACAGGCACATTAGGTGGATAATGAAAATCCCACCTTTAACCTTCTCAAGACCCATTAAGTATGGGTCATTAGCTATGGCCTTGGTGGTGGAGGAGTGAAGTATTTTTTGTCTCGGGATTGTTGAAATCAAACTTGAGTGTGTGTGTGTGTGTGTGTGTGTGCGCGCACATGTATGTATGTATGTATGTATGTATGTATGTATGTATGTATGTATGTATGTATGTATGTATGTATATCTCACATCCCTAAATCTAATGAGATCTGGACTTCATGTTCTACATGGCACCAAGGCAGGTGGTACCATTGTATGATGTCACTTTCCTTTCTCACTTCACTGAAACCTCCCTCATAAGGTAGTTGGGGAATGCATAAATTGGACCAAGCAGATAACATGAACCCTACTCATTTCTCTTTTTACAAAATAGCTAAAGCAAAACGAAATTGAACTGTCTTTCAACTCTGCCAATGTGTTTAAGACTCCATTGTTTTCTGTCAGAATTGCTGTGTGAAGAATTGCACAGAAGTGAATTAGTTTATTTTCAGTCATAGAAACGTATGTGTTTAATTTTCTTTTCCTTCTTGATTGAGTGACTTTTTTGTTTGTTTGATCAGGACTCAACCACCAGCCCTGCTGCTTCGGCAAAGATAATTACAGTGTGGAGTCCACAAATATAATAACACAAGCACCGTAAATATTATAACTGGGCTCAAAGTAGTCTGTTCTTGAGATTATCCTGCTTCAAAAAAACTTCTCATTTTAGAACCAGTCTTACAATAAGGTTTAGTTTAAACTGTGCAATTTGTCTGAAGAGACTTGCCTGATCTACATGCAGGTAAAGAATCAGGGTTAACAAATAAAATTAAGGCCAAATTGTATCTTTAGTACCTTTTATGTTTAGCCTTTTATTAAGTAACTGATTATACTCTTATTGCTCTTTAAATCAGCACTTTTCTTTTTTACTGATTGGCACTAGTTATTATTTCATACATTTCCACAGGTATTTTACTAACAAATATAGGTAGACTTTAGGAAGATTACAACGTTAATGTTAAATATAATGTGTTGCTGAACACTGGAGTGGGCGGTCTCTTGTTACTGGCTGAAATTTCATGGCTTGTTATGCCTTTCTTTATCTTAATTTCACCACACATTTTGACTGCCTTTGATTTTCATGTGTGAGATGGCTTTAAATCCTCAGCCAGAGAGTTGTCCAAATTTATCTTCAGTGAAAGTTGGAGCACTCACCACCTCTTAAGCTTATTGGTTTCAGAATGAAGGTGTCCGTATGTGTGTGTTGTTTGTGTGAAATGTCACCACTCCAGAAAACCGAGAATGAAGAGAGATGGCCAGGGAAACAGGGAATGGGAGCATGCACAGCAGCGACCCTTCCTCTCAGTAAGGAATGGAGTGCCTCTATTGCTAGTCATGAGACTTCCCCCCTCCCCAAACCCTCACAACAATGGCACATGGAACTGGGGGGGGGATGCAAAATCTCCTATTGTGAGCTGTGTACAAAACCCAGTATGACTTTAGAGCTTTGGGGGGGTGATGAGGACCCCCTGTAAAATAGTAGTGTGATTTCCATAAAGCCCAACAGCAACAGAGGCTTTGGAATCATCCCTGTCTATCACATGTGGTTTACATCGACACACAGATGGGATGGGAGCAGCAACCTGGAATTGCAAGTCAAATGTTACAGACAGAACACTATCAAAGCAACTTACCTGGCAACAAGTGTAATAGTTCTGGAGCATGATAAAAATGCATATGGCTTAGTGAGTTGAAGAATTCTGCTAGTAGTTTGAATCCCCACTGGGCCACCTGGGAGAAGGCTAACTCAAATCTCTTACAGCGTGTGTGGCTGCACAGTGACCTTTGGGGCCATAGACAAGCTGAACAGTTCTCTAGGACCAGCAGAAGGAGGGACTGGTAAACCACTTCTGAATATTTTATACTCAGGGATGACCTGGTCAGAACCTGCTTGATGGAAAATAATCATTAATGTTCTTTATAAGATTACAGGTTTAAAGTGCCAGTTAGCAAGGATGTGCAAAATAAAATAGGATTCCCTGGAGGATCAGCATCTATGTTTTTACTTATCCTTAAGGATAAGTGAAAACATAGATGTTGATCCTGCAGGGAATCCTACTGTATTTTGCACATCCTTATAGATAGATAGATAGATAGATAGATAGATAGATAGATAGATAGATAGATAGATAGATAGATAGATAGATAGATAGATAGATAGATAGATATAAACCCTAAAAACTAGAAATACATATTTTCATGATGAACTTACCAGACCTGGCCACTAAGGATAGGGGCCATGCAATGTACTTTTGTTGCTAAAAATACATAGCATGGTCTCTGCTTCTAGTGTTCAGTTTTGGTAATACATGGCAAAAATACTTTTTAGGGTGTTTTTATTTTAACATGCTAGTATACTGTTCACTGTTATCCCTGGTTTTCCACATCCATGCTGGAAATTCCCAATAATTTCTTCCTCACAGTTGTGTGATTATTTTACCTGCTCACAAAAAAGGCATCCTAATCTCATTCTTTCCTTCTCCCTCCTCTATTTCCCCCTTCATTATTTACTTGCTCTGCCCTGGATATTGCCAGATCTTACACTATTTAATGCTCTTTCTTTCTGGCAAATGCTGCCTACTGTGCAAGAATGATAGCATTCCTTTACAACCTGGCCTCTGCTCCAGAAAAAAAATAAAGGCCACAAAACTTCAGTGAAATCCAGCTTTCCCAGGAGAAGAAACAAAAGACTTATCTAGAGAAATCTTGCTGTGAGGGGAAAAGAAGAATACTTTTCCCTCTTCCTCTCTGAGACTGAGAGGGCGTGAGAATCACATATCTGTTCCTGGGCATCCTCATCATTAGCAACTTGAAGATATCTTCCTCAAGAACTTCCAAGTTGCTGGAGTTGTCACAGGGTTTGGGTCTGAGTGCAAAAAAAAAAAAAGGAGGAGAAGTAGTTATTTTTTTAAAATGGGAGAAATTCAGGAAGGAAGGAGGGAACCAACCATTAGCAGGGAAGAGATGAAGGTGCAGCAAGTATTATGAGACTCCACTGTTTCACCTTCTCTGAAGAAGGGGGGAGGGAATGAAAATGATGTGGCTGCTGTAACTGCAAAAAAAGAACTGCTGACTTCTAATTCACTGCTTGTAACTAATCATGTCCAGGTTCTGATTGCACGCATCGGATCTCATCTGGTTTGGGGAACTAAACAGGTTTGGATCTATTTAAGACATTGATGGGTAGAGATGAGCATGAACCAAATAATGGTGATTTGGTTTGTTTCAGTTCGTTTAAGGCTTTGGTTCAGTTCATTTCATTTTAAACATTTTTTTTCCAAAAACAAATCATTTCATTGGTTCATTGGTTCGTTATTCATTTTTGCCTGCTTGGCACGATTTGATCCATTTGAACGCACACGGGCGTCCCACACCCCAGATCAAACAGAAAACGTTCAAAAAACAAACAAACAAAGCAATCTGAAAAAACACATAAATGGATGTTTTAAGCTGTCCTCAGCCCCCTGCTAGGTATTATCAGGCATAAAAAATAATTTAATGGGTTTTGAAGTAGTTCCAGAATGTTTTTATACCTTAAAAATGACATTCTTCACTGTGATTCTCTGCCATTAAACATATGTGGCAGCCATTTGTCCCCTTAAAAGAAAAGAAAAGAAAAAAGCTCTCTTTAAATACACATTTTTAGATGTTTTAATCACTGGCATCAAGCTAATGGGTATAATCTGGCATTAAAAATTATTAGGATATTTTTGAAGTGTTTCACATTGGTTTAAAGGGTTTAAAAACAGCTCTATTCATCGTGCGCCGCCATTAACGAACTGAACCTTAACAAAACAATTTTTCCTGGTTAGTTTCATTTTGTTTATATTTTAATCCTAGGTTCGTTATTCATTTTGTTACGTAATGAAACGAAAAACGAATAATGAAATGAACTAAAAGTATGTTTTGTGCCCATCTCTATTGATGGGGATCACCAGGAATAACACCAAGACCCAGCTAGAACTTGGGGAAACACTTGCCTGAAAACCTGGAAGGTTGTTTCTTGTCAGAAGATCAGGCTAGGAGTGAGCAATTATCTGAGACTGTATAAGGACACTAGTGAATCCCCCTCACTCACTCACTCACTCACTCACTCTCTCACTCACTCACACTCACTCAGACACACACACACACACAAACACACTTCTGGATAGTAGGCAAAATGCAACCAGATGTGGTTACTATGGGTAAAGAATGGTTATGGGGGTGTTTTCAGTATTCTTTATCTTGTTTCTCTGCTACTTTTCTATTCTGTTCTGTTACTTTGGCCCTCCCCTATCAAGAGTAGGCTCTGCAGTGGACCATAGATGCTTATCAAACAGACTATTCATCAGTTTTCCTCTACCTCCTAAAGGGTGCACAATTTTCTGGAAAACACTGATGAAGGAAAGAAAACACTGTTCATTTGTAGGTTTTGGTAGAGCTGTGTACATCCATAAATTCCCCTTAAGGTAGTCTTTGTGCATACAGTGTCAGTTTAGTTTATGTTTGTATGCAGCTCTACCAAACCGTACAACTGAACAGTGTTTTCAGTTTTTAAATGATTTGAGGTGCTTCCTGCCAAAAGAATGAAAAAGAGGAAATAAAAATAAAGGAAAGGAAAAGATTTATTTGTGCCATTGAAACACATATTGCTCTGCTGCCCTTAAACATGCTATTTGCTTTTTAACAGTACATTGGATTGTGGCTTAGGGCTGGGTATCTTCTCCATTTTTAGAGTGGCAAATCAATTTCACATTCCCTTTAGTTTCAAATTCATACCTTGTCTTGTTGTTCAAGTTGGCCGGGTGGAAAAATACAACATCTTAAAAAACTCAAATTTGAAGCTCCATACTGTTCTTGTTAGTACACTGGGTTGTCCAGCATGATCCAAACAATATGTGAGGAAACCTGCCTGGTTAAGGCTCAGAGCCTTCCACTTGAAGCTTCTTTCTCGGATGCATCACACAGAGGTATTTCTTAGGTTTGTACAAGGGAGGCAGAAATCCCAGAACAGAGAATGATGGTACCTATGGTCTAGACAATTAAAAAAAATCACATCCCTAATGGTAAGTAATAAAATCACTTTTTAAAAAAAAAGAACCGAGAATAAAACAAAGAAGAAGATTCCCCTTAGTGATTACTGATGAAAGTTGGTTGAATAAAATGTGATGTTACTGGCCATCAAAAGGGCACTAAAAAGGAGGCAATCTAAACTTCTGAGGGAAAGCATTCCACAGAACTTGAACAAACCGCTTGCTTGGAGTACAACTTTCAGTATGCCCTAAAGCAGCACATCTGCTCACGTGGAACTCCCATCTGCATCTATTTGCCTCCACCTGCATGCTGAGCTCAATCTCTGTTTGTTCTAAAGTTGACGGCGGAAGCTACTATTTACACCCAGAACCTTCTTGCTGTGCTGACATACACTGAGGTATTATTTTATTTATTTATTTACAATATTCTACCTCACCTTCCTTCTGAAAAGGAGGCAGCTTACAACAAGTAAAAGAAAATATTTGGAAGCTAAAAAGTAGTGAGAAATATTGAATTTATTTTAAAAAAGTATTATAATAAAAATATACAATTAAAAAAACATACTTGAAAATAACAAAGCACAAGAGTCCTTTGGGAAAAGAAGAAGAAAACCCTCAGGTTCCACTCACTAGAGAAAAGCCTGCTGAAAATGTAGTTGTCTGCCTGCAGAAGTACAACAAAGATGGGGCCAGTCAAATTTTCCATGGGAGGGAATCCCCACGTCTGGAAGTAACAACAAAAATGCCTTCTCCTGTGCCCCCCACCCACCTCAGGTGTGCATGAGAAGGCAGGGTATGAAGCAAACATGGATAATAAGGAGATGAGAATGTGTGGTATCCCTTTCTCTCCATCCCCTCTTATCTCCTCAGCAGCTGTATCCCATAACTGCAGGTTGATACCTGACTGCAGCTAGAAAGCAAAGAGGGAATAAAGGGAGTGGGGGAGATAGACCACACATCCTCATCTCCTGCGATTCCCCTCCCCCACATACCACAAAAATGATAAGTGTGAAGCAAAACTGTGGATACCACCAAATCCAGGTGGTAGAAAACCGTGCTCATTAATAAGACAGCAATTGGGACAGCACATATCCTGCACATCTTGGTGTGTAAGGATGAAGAAAATGGTAGTTGATCAATCTTGCCTATAGAAACGAGAGATGGTCGAGGGTGTCCATCTCTACAGTGAGCTGCCACGGTATAAGCAGAAGAGAGTGACTAATGATGACATCACAAAAATGTTTGTCCAGCTTTAAACAGAAACTACTACTGTTATTATCATGTACCAACCAATAGTGGTTGATACTTCTTTACATTATAATCAACAGATGTAAACATGTATCTTAGTTGTTTGATAAGGCATGAAGACAATACAGTTAGGGTTTCCCTCTAAAACTCAAACTGTAAAACTGACCTTATTAAAATTCCACTTTCTCCATAATTGAAAAAAAAAACTAATTACTGTTAGTAATTGGAGCAGAAATGACATTTGCAGATCATTAATATTCAGCAAATTGTTTTTGAAGTTGTTCTTCGAGGGTTAGTAGTCAATCTTTAGCATTTCTGTTCATTTCTTATTTAAAAGTCATCTCGAATAATAGTTTGCATTTTAATAGGGCTTGTCTTTATTGAATTGACTTTATTTATAAAGTTTTAAATTGCTAATTAATTTGTGAAAATCTCTGCTGTAATATTTGTAACACATGAAGTGAAAGGTGAGTGTCATAGAACAGCTAGTGACTTGTGCTGTGGCACTCTAAATGAGCATGAAAGATGTAATATTGCCTTGATAAGAATTTTCATTATTCTTTCTTAGAAATGTCAAAAACAGGTTTAATGTGTCACACTTTTGTGCACCTGAATTCAGAAGTCAATTTATTTAACTCTGTAGTGTTGAAGCATATCCAAATAATCAAGTATGGAATATTTTCTTAATTAATAGGACTCAGTTAGTATCCTACATTAGAGAAAGAAAATTGCTTATGTTATTTTTTTTAAAAGCTAGCAAAATAAATCCATGACTATAGTTGTTTAAATTTAATAGCTAAAAGGCAGATTTGTATTCATTTTTTCTGGATTAAATTTCTAGATTAAAATGTTACTCTTCTATTAAAAAAGACACACATTTTTTTAACCATTCCTCTGAAAACAGAATACAGTGGTACCTAAACTTACTAATTTAATCTGTTCCGAATGGATGCTCTTAAATTGAACTACTCTTAAGTCAGGGTACCTATCTAAAAAATTGAAAAAATAAGTTCAAAAATCCAAAAAATGGAAAAAAAATTAAGTCGAGCAGACCCTATCTAAAATTTGTAAGGCGGCAGTTAAAACACCAACAGTTTTTTAAGTCAAATTGCTCTTAAGTCAAGTTGCTCTTAAGTCGGGGTACCACTGTAGATACCATTTAGGTAACAACAGAATGGACCAGTTAATATATCTCCCCCTTTCATTAGCTGACATCAAGCATAAGTCACAACTAGAGTAGGCCCATTTGAATCAATGGAATGTATGGAGGATTGGACTCACCAAAACTCCACTGATTCAATGAGCCTACTCTAATTGTGACTTGCTATTTGTCATGACACACAGACTCTCACACACAGGTAAGTTCAGGCTTTTACTGGAAACTCAAAGCCAAACCCCAGTACAGTAAATCAGAAGTAAATCAAAGTCCAAGAAACCTATAGCAAGGTCATGCCTATTCAGAGAGCAAAGTATAGTCGAAGATAAACAGTCCAAAGGTCAAAGCCAGAATGCCAATGGTAGCTTATGCCAGGTCCACTGAGAAAGTCCAGAGCCAAGAGAGACAAGGTCCAGGGTCACACCAAGCAGGAACAAGGATCAAGCTGGAAAGCAGTAGCAAGTTGTCGTATCAACATGTTGCTCCCACAATTTGCCTCAGTCCTGAATGCTTAATTTATGTCTCCAGAAAGCAACATAACTTCCCCAGAAACTAACCCTGTCACTATTGGATATCGGCTAATGATTCAGTGGCTGAAATTGTGTTGCTTAGCATTAGAACACTCATCTAGAGTATACTCACCAAATCAATTGAGATTAGGGAAATATTTACTTATCAAAAACCAGTTGTGACTAGAGATGGTTACAGACTTTGATTTGGAGGTGGGACAGCAAGTGGTCATGGGTGCACATGGGTGTTGTCAAACAAATCTGATCCTGATGCTGTACAGCTGACTCCCATCTTGATGATGCTAGTGGTAGAAATGTCAGCTGTGGAATCTGTGAGAACTGGAACACCCCTCCCCAAGCACAGTGACTCCAGCAAGGAAGCACTTCCATACTAGGTCAAACTGGCTGTCGATAGACCCAAAGACCACCCTGAGACAATGAACAAAACTATCCTTGGAACTGAAGGAGAACAATCTGTAAGCAAAGCTCCAAAGACTTACCAAAGAGATACACAAAGTAGTGTATGTATCTGATTGTCGAGAGAGAAGTTAGAAGTTGTTGTTTTTGTTGTTGCTGATGATGATGACGACGACGACGATGATGATGACAAGAATGATTATGACAACGGTGATGACGACAACATAAATGACAACAATTATTACGAGGATGATGACAATGGCCATGACAATAGCAACAATGAAGATAATGACTTACAGGTATTCAGAGGACTGGGTGAGAGGGTGGTCTAAGGGGAGTAGATAGTCAATCATCGTGACAGAAACGAATTGCGATTCCACACCGTTCAATTTGTATTGAATGTGTGTTAAAATGTATATCTCATTTCTTTATGTCAGCCTTGACCTGACCACTTGACATCCCACTCTAATAGAGGGCGGGAAGTGGAGAGAAGGGAGAGGCAGGGTCTCAAATGAATATGGCTAGCAGTGCTCAAGAGCGGGGTAATGGTGTCAGAATATGCCCTACAGAAATCATCATCTAATACTGGGTAGGACAGCTGATATAACCCATAGGTTCAATCGCTCAGCAGATATAGTGGTGGTCATCAGCTCCAAATGACTGGTGATACTTGAAAATCTCCATGTTACAGTAGTTTGCAGAATGCATTCCTGCAATAGCTGCAAAGGTTGCAGAGTTACACCTATGTGAATTTTAACTTTCATTGGTTTCATTGAATTTTTATATCTAAAGTGCAGTCAGCATGTACTGGATGTGCAAGGAGAAAGTATATGGTTCATGTATGGAGGCAAAAATAAATCTTGCTCCAGTTTTCAAACTGTTACAGCTTCCCAATCTCTCTCCCCCTGACACACACTGAATTCAATAGCATCCTGATTTAATCAGTTCCTCCTCTGCCTTGGCAGAAGAAATAGCCTGAGGGTATTTCATTGTAATATTCATAATAATCTGGACTCTGGTGGAGTAATTCAGGGTGGAGTATTGTGGGTCAAGAGAGACTGAAATACAGAAGGGAGCCTTCCATGCCTCTTCAGGCTCATTAAGGCCTTTGAACGTCTATTTGGTCCAGAATAAATTTTCCTATTAAAATACTGAAAGAATAACAACTCATTTTATACAACTCATTTCTATATCAGTGTGTTAGATTAATGATACTGTAAACTCGTAATTATGGAATGGCCTTCTACAATGAAATGAAGAAGAAGAAGAAACAAGTTGGCAAACCACATAAGAACTCCTTCTATTGCATTTATTTAAAGATCATTCCTGTGCCCCTCCAAACAGAATTCCAGCCTAAAACCTTTGAAGATTGTTTGACCTGTTGTTGTTGTTGTTGTTGTTGTTGTTGTTGTTGTTGTTGTTGTTGTTGTTGTTGTTGTTGTTGTTGTTGCTGCTGCTGCTGCTGCTGCTGCTGCTGCTGCTGCTGCTGCTGCTGCTGCTGCTGCTGTTTGTTGTTGTTGCTGCTGCTGCTAACCAAAGAGATGGGCATGAACCACCAAACCAATGGTTCATGCCAGGTTGTCCTTCAGCCAAACAGATGTTCATCACTACCCAGCCCCATCTCCTCAGGTGGGTGCCCACGCAGAGGCTGTACTCCAGCTTGCCTGGCTGAACTCCTCTGGGCACTGTCTGTGAGTAAGCGACCACCACAGAAGATGCAGAAAACATGTTCAGTTGAAAAGTCGAGTTCATACCCAATTTTAGTTATGTACACCTTCAAGTCAAAACTGGCTTACAATGACCTTAACACAGCTTTCAAGGTAAGTGAGATATTTAAGAATTGGTGTTATTAGTTCCACTCCCCAATTTCCATGTCTAATCAGGGATTAATACCCAGACACCCTCAGTCATAGGCCATCAGTTTATGAAACAAACAATGCAAGTACCTTCTGTGTGCATTTTCTTCAGACACGTACCTAATGGGGGTATGCCCATGTTTTTAAAGATTTCCTGAATTATATCCCATTGCCCACCCACCCCAAAATAATGAGATGAGACACAAAATATTTGATAAAAAGTGGGGTACAAGATTTATTTGAATATATGTAAGCTAAAATCTTCAAATTCCTTACTTATAAGGTGGCCAAAGTCTAGTGCAGGCAGGTCTGGCCCTGGAGTCTATTTGACCTCTAGCCCATCCTCGATTTCAGAAAGTTCCTACTTCAGAGGAGTGCGGCAGCCCTCCAATAAATAATTAACCATGCTCTCCTGTGGTTTCTTATGAGTCTTACTCTCCTCTGTTTCTTTCCCAATTCCTAAATAAGGGTTACCTGTCACCAGTTGAATTCCTTGCTCTTGGGTCAGTCTGAAGACCCTAATCTCTTGCACCATCTGCCAAATTGTGACTGGGAAATGTTAATTTCATTAACCCCCAATGAAAATGGGAAAGGTGAAAACATGCCAGTTCCCTAGGTCCAATCTGGGAACCAGCCAAAAAAAATAAAATCCCATCCAGCCCAAAAAAATTTGTGACCAGCTAATCTCATTCCCATTGAATGCAAGGGGGAAGGGAGGGATGCCTAGATCAGGGAGAAAGAGGCCAAGTCAAGCTGGATAGCTTGCAGAACTCTTGCATAACTTAAGTTGGTGTGAGGATACTGGTGTTACCTGCAGCAGCAGACTGCAGCTCATTAAAATGTTATGTGCTTTGGTGTGGGTTGCAAGTTGGGGGACTTTGTAAACTAGGAGTTAATCGGGAACTCCTTCATTAGCAGAATCAAAAATAGTATTTTATTTGGTAATTCTGCATGCAATAGATTACTGCTGAGTGCTGACTGCCAGTTCAAGAATGCCCACTTTGGTCCTGGGTGACACATGAAGCCACTAGACTCTAACCGAATGAGAGGACATTTAAGCAGTGTGTGTGTGTGTGTGTGTGTGTGTTGTGTCGTTACTAGACATGGGCACGGAATGGCAAAATTGTCGTTTCCGTTTTCGGTTATCGTTTCTGTTACATAACGGGAACGGTAATGATAATTACGCCGCTCCAGCTCGAACCCGACCCGAAAAAAGAAAAATTGGGTTGGGTTTTTTGTTGTCGTTAATGGCATTGCGGCGATCACGCGATGCCATTGCCAAGCAGCACAGAAAAAAGTTTTAAAAAGTAAAAAAAAAAACTGACTCCCGGCCAAAAAAAAAAGGCGAAAATATGCCTGCCTGAGGACATCTACCAGAGGGATGGTTTCTGGGGGGGTGTCCCCGGCCTTCCCCCCCCCTCTCCTGTCCTGGGCTGCTTGCACCAGGCTGGGGGGGAGTCATCCTCGTAGTCTGTCTTGCATGCCATGCGGTGGGGGGGATCCAAAATGGCGACCACAATTTTTCTTTAGAAATCGTGATCAAAAAACACACCAAATCACCACAGAAACATGTGAAATTTATTTATTTTAAATGCCTGATTTTTAATAGTAGCAGCAGTGGGTTTTTTATAGCAATAAAATGTCGCATTTATTTTATTTTATTTTATTTTATTTTTTATTTTTTAGACCTGCCCATTTGGGCTGGGCATGGGATGGAACCATGCAAATTTTTGAACCATTTCACCAATGGCATGGCCAGGGTTTGACTGACACTTCTGGATGTGCCAGAGGGCATAAAAAGCCGAGACACCTTCCAGAAATCGCAGTCGGGTCTTGGATGGGTGGAGGGTGGAGGGCTGTGTGGCTGGCTGCTGCTGGCTGATTGGAGGCAGGCTGGAGGCTTTAGATTTAAGTTAGGCAGGCAGGGAGGGAATTGAATTTAGAAAATAATATCTTTGATTCTCTGCAGCTTTGTCTGCTGAAGGGAATGGCAGTTTATTCTTTTTTTTTCCCCTCTGGCAGATTGTGAGGATTTTTTTCTGATATTGGGTAAAGGGGGAGGTTCGACTGGGAGGAGGTGTGGATTTATTTTAAATATATATTACATTGGGACATCAAATCACGCTAAATCATGGTGGAAATGACAAACGACAAACGAAACAACAAAACGACAAATTTTTGAAAAATTTCATGACAAACGGAAATGACCCGAAACGGACCCATTCTGAAAAACGAAAGCTCGAAACGTCATTTTTTCTGGTCGTGCCCATGTCTAGTTGTTACAGTCGTGACCGACTCTACATGACTCCAGGAACTCTTTAACTAACAGCAACCGATTACAGAGGATCTTGGTTCTCTTATGCTGCTACAACTTATGCCAGAGGATTTGGGCTATAAATACAGATATAGGTGTAGCTGTAGAAAGATAGACATATCATGCTGTGGTTCTTCATTTAAAAAAATGAACCAAGTGAAAGGTGAACATGCTGGAGAAACACCAAGTGAGTGCAGGCAGGCTGGTACTAAACCAAAAACAACAAGAAAAAAACCCAATAACCCTCCAACAAAACCTGCCCCATTTCCTCTCTCTCTCTCTCTCTCTCTTTCTTTCTTTCTTGCACAGTCCTGTTCCAACTGTAACTCAACTCCTGGCCCAACAAAGAGGGCAAGGGAGTAGAGAAGAAAAGGAAAGAAAAATGTCAGGCAAGACATGCACAATTTTTTTTTGCTATTTCACAGTTCTGTCTGTCTGTCTGTCTGTCTGTCTGTCTGTCTGTCTCTCTCTCTCTCTCTCTCTCTCTCTCTCTCTCTCTCTCTTTTAGGTGCCTGCCATGGCCCAATTCCTCCTCGCACCTCTGTACACATGTGTACCCATATGTTGTAGTTGTGTCGTTACAGTTGTGACCGAGTCTTCGTGAACCCATGTCCATGGAGATTTCTTGGCAGGAATACTGGAGTGGCTTGCCAGTTCCTATTCCAGGTGTACACAGATATAAAAATAAAATTAACCCCCTTTCCCCATTAAGTAATCTTCCCCTAACCCTCTCAAGAAAATAGGACAAAAAAGAATCCCTCCTGAAATCTGCTTCCACTCAGAGATGACAATATTAGGTTAGATGGATGGATAGTCTTAGTATAAGGCCTTCCCTACATTCTTTGATGATACAGGCAATCTTTCAAGTACCCAAATTTGGCAAAGAAGTTCAAAACCAGTACTTTAAATATGGACCAGAAACAGTTTGGAAGTTGCAGAAGTTGCCAATGCATTGTGTACTGGTGTGTGTTGGAACTTTGCAATGTTCATATTCTGCCTCTAGTAGCTGTGATTGGGAGGACGACCTTTCTATGCCCCCGGTCTCACAACAATTTTGCTGCTCTTTTGCTGCAAAAGACTGTGCAGCAAAAGATTGTGCCTTCACTCCGAAGAGCAGTATTTTGGTACCCCGGCTGACCACTCCCCCGGAAGCACACTTTAACCACAGCATTTTGTACCACTGCTAGGGGTTGTGTTAAAATACTTCTGTTATTGATGCACACTTTTTAACACCTTAAATGAGGTGCGACCCCAGAAAATTTGCACCAATTAAATTCATACCCCTTTTTCTGCCACTTCCTATAGTTCTTCCTTGGTAATCGTTTATGCTGCTGAATTGGTGGCATACTGGCATGCCGGCACAATTTTTACTGGCTTTCTGACTGCAATTACAATCAATTTTAAGAAGAAAAACTGCTACCTGGCTGCAACGCAGGTATCCGCCACAAGGGGAAAACAGGGCAAAGATGCACAATAAGCAAGTCGGGATGGACGCAGAGAAGTAAAATACTCCCCTGTTGTCAGGGTGCTAACTGTGCATCAAACGTCACATGACCGCCCAAAAAAATAGCACACAACAATTAAGATGCACAGATAACGGTAGTGAGACCAGGGCCTATGGTGGTGAGACTGCCAGCCACAAACAGCATTCACCAATAGTTCCTTTCCTGCCCCGGATTTAAAACAAGGCCATGACTGTCTTCTTTGTGCCTTTTTTCCCCTCCCCTTTTTGTCTGCTTGAAGGAGTCAGATAGTTTATTGAGACCTTTTGCTGAAAGTAGAGCTGCCTAGATGCCCTGAGCACAGCTGATCTCACCTGATCTTAGAAGCTAAGCAGGGTTGGCGCTGGTTAGTACTTGGATGGGAGACCTCCAGGGAATACCAGGTGCTGTAGGTGCCTGCAGTAGGAACTGGCAAACCACTCCAGTATTCCTGCCAAGAAAACTCTATGGACATGGAGACACAAAGAGTCGGTCACGAATGTAACAACACAACAACAACAACATTGCTGGAAGTAGTTTGTTAATATAAATAGGATTATACTTTTCTTTTCCACCTTATACTTTATCAGCCCTTTTTCTTTTAATTTGTATTTTATTTTGAGTTGCTGAATGGTTTTGATTTATTTGTGTTTAATTGCCTTTCTTTAATTTATGTTATTTTGGTTTTGATTGATTTGTCTGTTTATTTAATATTTTAAGTTGCATACTATGTTTTATTGTATTTTGTTTATATTTATAAACCACCTAGACTAGCTTTCTGCTAGATGGTTGTGGTATATAAATAAATAAATAAATAAATAAATAAATAAATAAATAAATAAATAAATAAATAAATAAAAAGTCAGACAGTCATAGAATAGAATAGAATACAAATTTATTGTCATTGTGTGTATATACACAGTATATGCATACAATGAAATTCATAGACACCCAGAGACCAGACCCAACACACACATGCACGCATAAAAGAATCCACAAATACTCCCCTACCTGCCAAAATCCCCATTCCATGTTTGCTGTGGAACTGTTAAGGTATAAGTAAATGAAACCTTTCATTTGTTCTAATACTGTACTAATGTCTCAGAGTGAGTTATTGAGACTGAATATGCCAGTTGATTGGAAAACAAAAAGGGGGTGGGCTACTCTGAGGAACTTGAAGCTGATTATGCTTTGAAAGTCCCTGAACTTTTTCTTCATTGCTAAAGGAATTAGCAAACATTTTCAGAACTCTGCAATAGCATGGTGTGCTCATTCTGTACTCAAAACTAGAGATGGGCACGACTCAAAAAATTGTTTTTCATTTTTCGTTTGGTCATTTGGGGGTCCGTTTTGGTTCGTTTTCGTTTTCTTTGGGTTTTTCCGCAATTTTTTTGTTTTTGTTTCGTTACCTAACAAAAATGAAAAACAAAAATGAAAACGAAAAATTTCTGTTTTGTTAGCATTATTTTCAGTTCAATGTGTTTGCCGCAACGAAAATGAAAAACACGGCAAAATTTTTCATTTTTGTTTTGTTTTTGAAAAATTTTCATTTTTGTTTTGTTACCTAACGAAAACGAAAAAAATGAAAATGGAAACAAAAATTTCGCTGAGTCGTGCCCATGTCTACTCAAAAATAATGAAGTTTTGCTACCATCTCAAACAGTAGCTTAACATCCATATAAAAATAGTAAACATCAAACATATCCTCGGTGCAAAAAATATCAAGTAGAAGCTGATATACTGCATGTTTTGGCGTAATGCAAAGTTACACCAGTATCTGCCCAAGTAACCAGCACTGCAAAATTAGATTGTGCAATCAACTGCATGGCTCCCATCATGACCCATGCCATAAACAACATGTCTGCCCTGCTGTACTTCTTGCTAACACTCCTGGAGCATTTTTGTGCAAGGAGCTGCCTAACAATATTTCGGCATGTGAGAGTAGATATTCAAATTTGCAGAGAATGTGCAGCAATGTTGAATATCAGAATGTGCAGCAATGTTGAATATCAGAGGAGTGTTGTAAGCAATAAATTCATCTCACTTCTGCAGGGTTTGCCCATAGGATTTTGTGCACAGGGCTGTTGTGTGGTGAGTTTAGAATAACATCTGATAACACCTAGTGCAAGGAAAAGAAGCATTGTTACGAGTAAGTAATTATCTTTTTCTTTCTCTTATGAAAATAGACTCTTCCCAGCCACCAGGCAGTTTGCATGCTATATCTGCTGCATTATGCTGGGCTTTACGGCCAAGCGGAATTGACCTCTTTCAACCCTTTTTGGCTTCTGTTTCTAGCCAGGCTGTCAATGCAATGTATTTCCATCATGTTTCTCCTTTTATCCTCGGAATGCCCGATTTCTAATTTCTGTTATCATTTCCCCTAGCAATCTCTGTTTACACAGCTCTATCGTACACTATCCTGCATTTCTCCAAGGTACCCACCTTAATAACTTTCTCCAATAAAGAGGTCAATAGGAACAGCCGAGGCAGCCCCTTAATTGGATCAAAGCTCTTTGCTTAAAGTGATTAAGCTTTCAAAGTCATGTACGGACAGCTATGCTCATACATCCCAACCAGGGCTTAAGAACACCTCTCTCGCCCAATACTGATCACCAGCATTAGTGCTCCGTGACCCAGGATACAAAGCACACTTAGGAAAGAAGCCATTTGCAATCCCACAGTTGTGTGAAAAAAATAATTAGCATTTGAGAGGCTCCAGCCCTGGTAAACATCTTTGTGACTGATATTTAAACCAAAGGAAAGCAAATATTTAGAACTGGAGCACACTGAAATTCGGAAACATCTCATAGATGTGATGTGATTACATTATATGTGGTGGTCTCAGTCTAGTGATGAACCACCCCATTGCATGTTCTATGATATCGTGTGAGCAGGCATAAGAGTTTGAGAACAAGTGGGTGGCCACTTATCAAAATACCAGTAACTAGGGGAAGAAGCTCCAGGCCAAGAATTCCAGAGAGGTTTTAGACTGAATTGGAAATTTGTGCTTGGTGGCTTTTAAGATGAAGTTCTGTGCTATGGTGATGAGGAAATGTCAAAAACAACAGAGGAGCACTTGCCAACGTAGCACTGACCCTCATCTTAAATCTGAAGCTGTACAAGTACGCTGGAAGCCACTGTAGAGCTTCCTGGATACTACTGAGTTTGGGAATTCCCTGCCTGTTCAGCCAGAAGCCTTGTAGTGTAGAACACCCTATGCAGCCTGCATTGTTTTGGTCAAGCTGCACAGTCTCAGAATGTCCAAGAAGTTGAAAATGGTAAATCACAGAAAATTCTACACTTAGAAAACCTTGCAGGTCACCATTTGGCACATGATTACCATTATTATTATTATTATTATTAAAAGAGACTCAACAACCTTTATTGTAATGCACAGAACAGCAAGAGGAGTTGTGCCAATTTTTAAAGAAAAAATAAAATTCAAAAGGATTTTTGTTTGTTTTTGGTTTTGTTTTTGCTTTAGATCAATTGACCATATCCCCGTGGTTCTGAAATGAATTCAAATTAGGACAATATCCAGGCATGCTGCAAGCTTCAATGAATTCTTCAATATCTTCAGCCAAATAAAAAGAAGAGATATAAAAAAACAGACTATTTTAGTGTAGCCTTCTGGAAGGCAAGATTGGATTAAAACCAAGCCCCCCCCCAAAAAAAAAAGCAATACACTTAAACTCTACATCTGCTGTAGAATCATTTTTATTGCTATGTGCAACTTCTGTAGAGGCAGTATATAAATAAATAAATAAATCCATATATCTCCTCAGCATGCTCCCCCTCCCATTCATACATCACATGTATATTGCAATTAGGCATTTGTCTATGCAGGGCATTTTCCTAAATATTCCTAAAATTGTATTAAGCAAGCACACAAGCATTCTACCATTGAATTGTATCTTGTTTTTTTACCCCTACCTCAACCAAAGAGTTGCGTTGTCAAGGGTGTTCTCCTTTCTGAAGCCCTAATCTTCTCAGGAATTTTCAGAAGCTACACTCTTTGTTTCTCCCAGGAGGTAAGATTGAACTCCCCCTTAAATTAAAATCAAAGGAAGCTGGACCCAAGTTGTGCAAACAGAAGAGCAAGTATCCCTTATTATAACATTTATTAAATGCTGCTATGTCATCTGTGCTAGATCTGTGATGCTGTTC
>JAHTLZ010002287.1:0-30530 GCA_023846285.1 Phrynocephalus versicolor
TGTAATTGAAAACTTCTTGCTTCTGTTTTGTGGCTTTTCCAACTCCAGTGTAACCTCTTCCATGAAATGCAAGCATAGGAACCATGAAATGGAAGGAGGAAGTATTTAATTAAAGAAAATTACCAGATATTTCCAAAGCTGAAGCATAGTCCTATAAAGATTTATTCGAAGTAGCAATACTATATTCAAGTAACTTGCATAAAAAACTCTAGGCTAAAAGTAAGGTGCATTCTAATAGTTAAGTTTGATGGTTGAGTGACTCTGAACAGCCAAGGGAAACATGGCTTGACCAAAATAAGGCAATAATTCTTGCATGCTTGGGGAACACCTAATGTAGAAGCTGGAAAGTGACTTTTAAGAAGGAAGAATATAATTATAGTATATGTGTATGTGCGTGTACACACACACACACACACTGTACTGTTCAAAGGTCTTAGGCCACCATTACTTTTTAGTAGGGATGGGCACCATACAAAATATGACACACTGTTTTGTCATTTCGTAAGGTTTCAAAACATTTCAAAATGAATCGAAGTGGCAAACAGCATGTCCACCCAAACTTAAATGAAATTATGTTTCTGAACACAAACCAAACCAGGGAGCCACCACCAGATCTCACTTCAGCAGCAAGATATGCCAGCTGTTTCTCTGCTCCGTTCTTGCCCACCACCACCTCCCAGCTGGTTTTGACAGCTCAAGCTGACTGCTGTTTTCTCCCCTGCCAGCCCTAGCTGGGAGGTGGGGGGGGGGGGAAGGCAGAAAGGAGCAGGGTTCTTCTGCTGCCTGCTTGTTTCTGCCTTTTGCTCCTTCTCCTGGCTCTCAGCTGGGGCTTTTTAACTGGTTGGGGTGTGGAGAGGGGGTGTCCCTGCCCCCAAACTTGACCTGTCAAAAAGCTCCAGTTGGGGGACAGAGGAGGCACGAAAGGCAAAATGAAACAGGGTTTTTTTAGTACTGCTTGCTGCTTTCTGCCTATTGTCCCTCCCCCGCATCCCATCTAGGGCTTTTTGAAAGGTTGGGGTGTGGAGAGGGGTGCACCCCTCCCTCTACCCCAACCTGTCAAAAAGACCCAGTTGAGAGGTGTGGGGAGGGGCAATAGGCAGAAGGAAACAGGGTTTTCTCCACTGTCTACTTTTTACTGCCTTTCAGCAGCCTTTGGTGACAGGGATATTATCATGTCTCCCCTCTAAAAAAGCAGAAGGCATGGTCTGAAAGTGCAGGGTTGTGAAAGCTGTCCTCAAGGGAGCTGAGGTTAAATTGTGAAAATAGCTTTCCAGCCCGAAAGATGTTTTATACAGAGGATAATAAAGGGAGAAGGATGATAATGAGAGCGCAGCCAATTCCTTCCATTTGGAACATAAATAAATCTTGTCTTTGATCAATTTTTTGATACTGGGGGAGACAAAAGAGGGGATAGATTCAGTATTGATCCCATAATGATGTAATATGGTTCTAACGAGCTTTGCCCAGGACTCCCACAAAGGGTGCTGGAGTTGTTCTATATAGCACTTCTTTGGCAAGCGAGAGTTGCTCATGCCGGCCAGCTTCAACCAGTACATTGCCAAGGCAATGTGTACGTGAGTTTCAATAGGAGTTAGCCCTACTTCAGCTCTTACATATGCAGAGGGTGTGCCACGGGGTACAGCAAGGAGAGATTGGATAAAAGAATTTTGAACCACCTCGAGGTGTGGTGTTTTAGTATACCCCCAGATTTCGGCCCCATATGTTAATTGGGGGACTATCTTTCTTGAAAACACCTCAACTGCAGGAGCAACCAGTTTACCACCTTGGGTTGAAAAGAATCTCAAAAGGGATTGAGTGGAGTGGGAGGCTTTCAAAACTGTTGCTTTCAGATTATATTTCCAAGAGAGCAGTGCATTAAAACAAAGACCAAGGTATCTAAAATTTCTTAGCTGCTCAATGGGTTTGTTGTCAAGTGTCCACCTATGTCTAATCCTTTTCCTTCCAAAGACGACTATTTTGGTTTTGGAGTAGTTAATGGACAAATGTTCTCTGGTACAAAAATTACTCAACTTAACCAAAAGTCTTCGCATGCCGACTTGCGCTGTAGAAATAATTGCAATGTCATCTGCATAAAGAAGGACAGAGATCTTAGCATCTGCTATAGAAGGGGGAAAATACTGGGCCACTCAGTTCTTGAACAATGTCATTAATGTAGAAATTAAACAGAAAAGGGGCCAGAAGACATCCTTGCCTGACCCCTCTGTCCGTGGGTATAGATTCTGACAAGAGCCCGTTTGCCCCCAGTATTACGCTGAGATGAGTATTTGTAGCTGCTGGATTAAAGCTAGAAGTCTTCTATCTATGTTTGTTAAAGAAAGTTTTTGCCACAAGCAACCCCTATCTATAAGGTCAAAGGCAGAACTACAATCTACAAAGGTCACATAAAGTTCCTTCCTACCATGGCAAGCATACTTCTGAATCAGGTGGTGAACTACAAAGCATTGGTCCACTGTAGATTTTCCTTTTTGAAAACCCGCCTGTTCTTCAGCTATAACTGAATTCATGATTGCCCAATGTACTAGTTTGTCCAGGAGATACTTGGAATAAAGTTTGGAAACTATATTGAGGAGACTTACAGGCCTAAAATTTTTAGGGCCAGTCTTAGAGCCTTTTTTGTGAATGGGGACAATTATACTAGAGCCCCAGCTTGGGGGGATTTTCCCATGTTGATTTATGTAAGTAAACATTTTAGAAACACTCCGCACCACCAAGGGAGATTAGACTTAAACAATTCTCCTGGGAGCATATCTTCTCCAGGAGCTTTATTACTAGGCAAAGAGCCGATCAGAATTTTAACTTCCTCAAGGGAAACTGGTTCCCAAGGAGGGTACTGAAAAAATGGAGTAAGTTTGAATGTAAGGGTGGCATGATGTTGGTTCTGTCATTAGTAAGACTAAAGAGAGCAGAAAAGTGGGTTTGCCATTGAGAGGAGGTAATTTGATTTTCTAAGGGATCTGCGTAGGGTCTGAGTCCCCTCGACACCAGGGACCAGAACTTAGCCGTATTTTTATCCATGGCAGCCAGCCCTAACTCAAGCCAAGCCCTCCTGAGATAAGCCTCCTTTTTTGGCGGAGCAGATTTTTATATTCTCTACGGCGCTGGATGTAAATGGTAAAATTTTCTGGAGAATCAACTAGCCGTAGTTTCCTAATTGCTCCTGCCAATAGACGTTTCTGGGCTGCACCGTGGGAATCGAACCAACCATGGTGAGAATGAGGGTCTGTAGAGATAGGCTTGGAGGTGGTCAACATAGGTTTGACTAAATTGGTAATGTTTTCAAAAATGGCCACAGGGTCAAGGGAGGTGAGGGCTTGCTCTCTAATGGCTAACATCGCAGGGGACATCAGAAATGAGTTAACCTGCTCTTGTAAGGTAGCAGACCAGCACAGTTTTCTCTCTCCCTGTACTGTCAGATTATCCTTAAGAGGTAAGATATTTGGCTCTGTTATGAATGGTAAGGCAAGAGAGAGAAACACTGGCATATGATCACTTTCAGGCCTGCAGAGAACCTTGAAATTATCAAGGAAAGGAAGTACAGCAGGAGAGACAATTATGTAATCAATCACACTTTGACCGGTGGGGCCAATGAATGTGCAAAAGCCAGCGGAAGGGTCTGTGTCAACTCCATTACAAATATATAAATGATACTTAAAAATAAGGCTGAAAAGAGCAAGACCAGATTTGTTAATTCCTGTGTCTTTGGAATTCCTATTTGGTAGATAACACAGATCTTTAGAAGAAATACCCAATTTGTCTCCAACTATAAAGTTGTTCCCCACCCCATTCTAGCATTCAAGTCCCCTGCTAGGGGCAAAGGGACTTCCGGTGGAGTGTGGGCGGCGGTTTGCAGCCTCCATGAGTCTGTCGTACTGTCTTATGCTCTTATCTCGGCTTTTTTGTCAGTATTTGGCTCAAACTTTATGCTTCTCCTCTCGGAAGATTGTTGCTTGTCTTGCTTCTGCTGGATTTTATTTACTACTTATTACGGGAGTTTCTTAACCCAGAGCGACCGGGTTACTGCTCCGCCTTCTCCGCCTCCCTTCCAGCAGATAACTAGTTCAGCAGATTATTTCTTACCTTTTAGTCAGTGATATGACATGGAAGTCCTTGACCTTACTTTAGAGATATTCTAAGGGTCTTGAAGCAATCTGTTGCCTCAATAGCTGACCATCTGGAAGTTTTTAAGTCTCCTCCACCCACAGATAAGGATGAACCTCTGAGGCCTGCAGTGAATGACCCTTTGAGACCCGTGGTTGAAGAAACAAACTGCCTTCAAAAGGGAATTGGACAGATTCCTGGAGGAAAAGTCCATCACAGGTTACAAACCATGATGGAGATATGTAATCTCCAGGCCTAAAACCGGGGTACTTCAAGGGCCAGATGCAGGGGAGTGGTATCAGGAGACAGATATCTAGTCTCGTGCGCTCCCAGACGCATCTGGTGGGGCCACTGTGAGATACAGGAAGCTGGACTAGATGGGCCCTTGGTCTGATCCAGCATGGCTCTTCTCATGTTCTTATGTTCTTATGTTCTTAACAGACCAAAGTGTCAAAAAAACTCACCTGGGTGGTGGTAGCTTCCAGATTGTTTTGTTATTCATTTTGTTTTGTTACTAAAATTCAATAAAAAGTCATTTAGTAAGGAAATGAAATGAAACACGAGTAAGGAAACAAAATGAAACAAAACATTAATTTTTCATTTTGTGCCCATCTCTAGTTATTAGATATAATTATTTCTCAGTCTCTTTATTAGAATACTACCAAAAATTAGGCATTTTTGAAGACATTTGAAGAATTAGGAGATGTCAAGGACAAAAAAAATGTTTCTCTGAGTTTCTTCTATGAGACACCAGATGAAGCTCAGCAAGGATCTGACTCAGCATCTAGCAGCTTCATCAGGATGCCACACTGACCCTTCTACAGTCCAAAGAAGCTTGACCAGGAATGGTCTTTGTAGAATGGTAAGGAACCAAGAAACCATTTTTTCCAGAAGGGTAATATTGTCAAAAAGCTAAGATATGCTAAAGCAGTAAAGGCTGGAATGAAGATAAATAGAAAACAGTGATGAATTCAAGTTTGACATTTTTGAGGTATAATTGTCAACAATATGTGAGGAGAAGAATTGGAGAGAGATGGAAGAATTAGTGCTTGCAGCCTTCAGTGAAACATGGTGGAAGGTCTGGTTCTGCTTGAAGTTGCATTTTTTCCAGTGTTGTTGATGTTGTTTGTATTAATGGGATCATGAAACTATCACTGGATGATAGTCCCTTCGTCCATATGGTGCCACTGGAAACTGCCCCCATCCAGGGTGGTGCAGAGCTAAACATGGGTTCTGACATCAGACTGATGCAACTGGTACAACAATCAGATCAAAATAACTACTAGGGCAGTCCCTGTAGGTAATGCATGCCAGTCTGGCCTGACTGTTGTAAGAAATGGACAAGGACTTCCATTTTGGCAGCAGTTCTGATTAAATAAGCTAACTCCAAGGAAATCAAAACCACTGTGAATCGCTACAGTCAACAATGGAACATTGACTGGACTTAGGTCTGAAACAGCACTATATCAACATAGCATGAATTCAAGACTAGATGGAAGGGCTAGAAACTGGAGGACAATGGAAAGGGTTACAAGTTGATTATGAAGGCACATCCAACAACAATAGTGTTGCCATTTATGTGAGCAAGGACCTCCCATGTGCCTGAGGTCCAGAGTCACTCTACCATCTCATGTCTGTAACCATTGACACCCCATGTGCTGGGTTTTTTTGCCTATGCCCCACCAACAGGACATTACAAAGACACCAAAGATCAACTATGGAATGAACTACAGGCCAAAATCCCTGCTTTTTCTGAAGAAGACCCGCTGCTCTTCTGTGTTGACTTGAATGGCTGTATGGTAAGCACCTGAGATGAATACCAATGCCATGTGGACCAAGGTTATGGAAATCGCAATGATTATGAATAAAGATAGAAAGACATAAGATTGAAATATAGTATTTTGCTTCAGTCTACATTTTGTTTTGTTTTGTTAATAACATATTGTAAAAGAATTTCCATCATGAAATGAAACACTTTATAAGGCTATAAATAATGGGAGCTTTCCTTTTTTTAATTTAACAGGGAGACCACTGCCCTAAATCAAACACCCTCAGACCTTCCAATCAGTTTGCCTTCAAGCAAAGAACCCTCTGTAACCAAGCTAGAAACCTAATGGCTAGCTGCTGTAGGGAGAGATCAGAGAGATAAGCTCAACAGCTGATTGGTGGGGCAGAAAGGGTAGGAAGGAAAATATTATATAACAACCTCCACAATCCTACTTAATCAGGAAATAAAAACAATCAGTTTAAATCAACTTGCAGACACAGCCAGTAAAGGACTGGCTAGCTTCAGGCAGATCAAGATCAGATATAGGCTATCTCAACATGAGGCATGGGAAGGAAGGAAAACAAATCAATCAGTTTAAAAAATAAACCTCCTGTTCTCAAGACAGCTGGATCAAAGATCAAGAGGCAAGGATGAATAATTTCATTTCTGAAACAAAAAATGGTGTTTCATTTCATCTCTTGACAACACACTGTGTGTTGTTTCATTTTGTTTTGTAAGGCTTTGTAAGCTTATAAAACAACAAAACAACATGCCATTTTTCATAAGGTGCCCATCCCTAATTATGAATCTTTTGCTTTGCAGAAGCAAATGATTGATAGGGGCTGGATTTGATTATCCACAGGGTCCCTTCCAGCTCTGCAGTTCAGTGATGATGATGATGATGATGATGATGATGATGATGATGATGCATAATCAGCATCAGTATCAGCATCATCTTTAGATGCCCCTCAATTCCCTGTTTCTCAAACTGATTGTGTCTTAATTGTAACAGACTGTATAATCTCTCCTTACTGTAATCAACCTTGGGTCCTTTTCCAAGGAGAAAGGTGGGGAAAAAATACTCAAAAATAAATAAAAATAAATAGATGCAAATGCTTTAGAAACCACAAAGACCAGGATACTGGAAGTGTTGCATATCTGCATGTTGGGAAGACCATTGTGTCCATCAAACTAGAAAACTTAAAAGTGCACAATTTCTTATAGATGTGCAGTGGATAACAATATCAGGTTCCCAAAGTAATTTAGTAGTAGGCATATGCCATCACCCCTGTCCTAGATGAGGAAACTGCAGTGAAAAATACAATTCTTGACTTATTAATGAATGCTATTTCACCATTTAATTTGGAGTTGTGATAGAAAGTTATCTTACATGGGCATCCTGCCTGTATGTGAGTTCACTCTCTGAGAATAGCTTAGCCATGTGATACCATGTTGATCTAGTTAGACAAGGAGTGCCTTCTGCTTGGCACATAGCCCCCTTCCTCCTAAAAAGCTTGGAGGCAATTGATTTCTACTCCTTCCCATCAGGAAGGGAGACAAATCTATAAATCATTTGTTAGTCTTTTGGCCTTCAGCCTCTGCCTGGGGAGGAGCTAGCACATGCACAGGAACTTTATGCACTGTTGGGAATGATGCTAGTTCTGTCTTCTTGGAGAACCTATTATGTACTCAGGAGTTGTGAACATGTTCTTCTTCCCAATGTTTGCCACCTGCCCCTGAAGCTAATAAACCATTTTCATCACGTGGATAACTTAGCTTCTTTCCTGCTGTTTTTGAATGTCTGGGTCTAGAGTTCTGCCTGGAGCAGACCTCCCAGTTAAGACCACCCTGACCAAAATGCTCAGGGGCTGGGTGACCTTGAGATGGAGAATTCAGTGGAGGTTCGAAAGAGGATAGTATTAGGTACTAGGGATGGGCAGGAAATGAAAAATGAAATGCTGTTTTGTTGTTTAATTACATGACAAAACAAAATGAAGCGGAAACACAATTAGCACTTCGTTATAATCGAAACAAAACAGTCGTTTTTGCATTGAAATGAACCATTTTGTTCTATTGTTTCCAGGCTCCTGCTGAGCTGTCAATGGATGGACCCCTTTAAACCTGGCCTAGTTCGCACCAGGGGGATCCTCTGGTAATGTCTGGGCCAGGTTTAAAGGGGTCCAGCCATTGACAGCTCAGCAGGAGCCCTCAGAAAATGATCGAGTGCAGCAGTGCAGCAGTTCTGGTGATCTTGCCGCCCTCCCCACCATTTTCTGGGGCTCCTGCCAATCTGTCAATGGCTGGATCCCTTTACACCTGGCCGAGTCGGTACCAGGGGGTACCTGGCTGGAGCTCTTTAAACAGAAGCCCTCTGAAAATGCTTGGGAGGGCAGGGTGATTGCTGGAACTGCCCTCCTGACCATTTTCAGAGGGCTCCTGCCAAGCTGTCAATGGCTTGACACCTTTAAATCTGGCCCAGTCGGTAACAGGGGATCCCCCTGGTGCCAACTAGGCCAGTTTTAAAGGTGTCCAGCCAATAACAGCTCAGCAGGAGGCCTTTAAAAATGGCTCCTGGAGTCCCAGGCACCAAATCTGGTGCCTCTAGGACCCAGGGGAGCCATTTCATTTTGTTTCATTTCATTTTGTACATTTTTTTCAAAAAAAATTCATAAGAAACAAAATGGAACAAAATGAGGGTGAGGACGAAATGAAATGAAACATTATATATCTGTTTTGTGCCCATCCCTATTAGGTACAGTATATTGTCACCAAGTCAAGATGACTATGAACATCCTCACACTGGAAGGTGAATATAAGTCTCTTATAATCATAACAAAGTTACTAAATGATTATCCACCAGAACAAAAGATGTGGATTTATTCTTGGGTGATGTTGCCCAGGGAGTGCATGGTTGGAGTGATTAGAAAGAGTGGTCGTAATGGTATAAATTTAATTTGTATTCAAATAGAGAAATGAAGGAGCCGATGAACATGAAGTTGAAATGAAAAGTGGGAAGGGTAAGACATGTTTCATGTGGTGCCACCTAGTGGTAAAAAGTGTATAATTGTTTCTTTGTGACGATCACACCCGAGCATGCTCAGTTTGGTGCCTCTGGGGTAGTAAAAGATAAAGGTTCCCCACACACATGTGTGCTAGTCGTGTCCAACTCTAGGGGCAGTGCTCATCTTTATTTCTAAGCCAAACAGCCAGTGTTGTGCAAGTCCGTGGCCATATGGCCGGAAGGCATTTCTGCACACAGAACACTGTTTACCTTCCCAATTTTTACCGTGGTACCTATTTATCTACTTGCATTTACATGCTTTTGAACTGCTGGATTGGCAGGAGCTGGGGTTAACAACAGGAGCTCACTCCACTCTATGGCACCTGGGATTCAAACCGGTGAGCTGCCAACTTTGCAGCCAACAGTTTCAGCACTCTAGCCCACTGAGCCACCATGTCCCACATCTCTCTGGGACAGGGTTTTACAATATTGATGTGTACAGGAAAACCAGGACATAAGTGCTGTTATTCTGTCATCTTACTGCAATAGACAATTTTATGCTGACAACCAGTGTAATTTGAATTCATCAGTCCCCATGTTTGGGTGGGATATTGTTTTGTTTTGCTTAGTTTTGAATGCAGCTAGCAGAGTGATAGGAAAATTGCTTCTTATCAGACTATGAAAGAATTTGAAACCAAGTAGGAGAGTCTCGCCCAGTTCTTCATTGGTATCTCAAATCCATTTGTGAGCTCAAGTCAACCATTTGGCATAGCTATACCATCTCTCATTGCTCAGTGATTCTGGGGACATTTTGAATGTTATGCTGAAGGGTTAGCGAGAAGAATCAGACCTGTTTTACTGGCTAAATCCAGGTTAGAGTGTAAAGAGGCATCAGAAATTCCTCAACCATGAAGTCTGCCACTCAGCATAGTTTAGATTGACAACCCAAAGTCCAACAGCAAAAACCCACAGGATTCTGGCCAATGAATCGTACCACACTCCAACACTTGCAGGACCCATGCAGAAATGCTTTCTGGGTACATTAGCTAGATAAGACTGTTCAGAGAAAGAGAGATATCATGGATATGGTGATTGTTTTGTCTTGTGGAAGGAAACTAGGTTGAAGGGGTAGAGGGAAAGGAGAAGGAAGTTCACAAGAAGGAGGTACACCAAATGGGGAAAACAGAGGAGCATGCCTGCGCTAGAGATGAAGGGTAGCTCAGAACTTAAGGGTGCGCCTCCGCCTCTGCTCTTTTAATATGTTTTATTTTAACTCATGTTTGATTTGTAGGCTTTGTCTCTTACTGTTCTGTATTGTATTTCTTGTTTGTATTTGCTGACTTGTTCAGCCATGTTCGCCGCCCAGAGTTCCCGTTGGGAAGATGGGCGGGATATAAATGCAACAATAAATAAATAAATAAATAAGGGTATAGGGTGACCAAATTGATTAAAATAAACTACACAGAAAAAAACTGCAAGACCTGTTACCATTAATGGAAAGATCATGACCATGGGCATAGGGGATTCAGTGTCCATAAGTGAAGTAACATATTCATATTTGATGCTGAAGAATATGGGCCACGGTTTGTACTACTGAAAATAGTGATATAGTTTATCATAGAAGTGAGTACACTCCCTTACATTTCATAAATATCTTGTATATCTTTTCTTTTCATTTTCTTTTCAACACTGAAGAAATGACTAGGGATGGACACAAAATGGAATAATTGCATTCTGTTTCATTCCGTTTCTCTCTCCCCCCCCCGCATTTCCTTTCCTTTCGTTTCATACGATTCCCCCCCAAAATTCGTACAAAATGAATTTTTACAAAATGAAATGAGGGGCTGGAAAGCCCCTTCCTGGGCAGCCCACCCCCTCCTCCTGCTCCGGGGCACCTATTTACCCTCTTCCTGGGCTTTCACGCTGGCGGGGGCCTTTGGTGGTGGTGGTGGCGGCAGCAGCAGCAGCGTAGTGTACTGCCAGGCCGCTCACCCTCTTGGACTGGCCAGGGCCTTCAGTGGCTGTGGGGCAGTCTATTGCCAGGCTGCTGAGCCTCTGAGGCTAGCTGGGGTATGTGGTGGTGGCAGCAGAGGTGGCAGCAGAGGAGGAGGAGGGGTGATGAAGGAGGAAGAGGAGGGGCAATGCAGCAGAGGCAATGAAGGAAGAGGAGGAGACAGAGGCCCAGGATGGCCTGCTGGGCACGCTCTCGCCCTCCCTGGCCTGGCTAGGAGGTCTCAGCGGTGGTGGCGGTGGCGGGACACCAGCAGCAGGTAAGGCACCGGTTTAAGATTGAATGAAATGGTTTGTTTCAATGAAGAAAACCACCATTTCGTTTAGTCTGCAATGAATGCTGCTTCCTTGTTTCATTTTATTTCATTTTGTTTTGTTTTGTTACATAATGACACAACAAAACAGCATTTCATTTTGTGCCCATCCCTAGAAATGACACTTGGCTACAATGTAAAGCAGTGAGTATACAGCTTGTATAACAGTGTAAATGGGTTGTCCCCTCAAAATAACGCAACACACAGCCCTTAGTGTCTAAACTGCTGGCAACAAAAGTGAGTACACCCCTAAGTGACAATGTCCAAACTGGGCACAAACTGTTAATATTTTGTGTGGCCACCATTATTTTCCAGCACTATCTTAATACTCTTGGGTAGAGATGGGCACGACTTTCCGTTTCCGTTACTCGTTTCCGTTATGCAACGGAAACAGTAACGGGAATTACTCTGCCAGAACTCGAACTCGAACCGACGAACGAATAAATGGGTCTGATTTGTCGTGGTCATTCCTGGCATCACGGCGATCCCACGATGCCAAGAGGCACAGAAAAAAAGTTTTTAAAAGAAAAAAAACCCGATTCCTGGCCAAAAAGCAGGCGGAAATATGCCTGCCGTGCCTCAGGGCACCTACCAGAGGGGTGGTTTCTTGAGGGGGTCCCCGCTGCCTCCCCCCTCTCCTCCTGTCCCTCCTGTCCCTGGGCTGTGCTGGGGGTGGGCCGGGCAATGCATCCTTATCGTCCCGCCAAAGTCGCCACCGGCCGCCGGCCGCCGCAATTAAAGCGGAAGTGGCACAGAAAAAAAGTTTTAAAACTCCCCCCCCCATCCCTGGCCAAAAAGCCGGCGAAAATATGCCTGCCTGAGTGAGGGCTCAGGGCACCTACCGGAGGGGTGGTTTCTGGAGAGGGGGTCCCCGGCCTCCCCCCCTCTCCTGTCCTGGGCAGCCGGACTCGAGTCGCCATGCCATGCGGTGCGGGCGGGGGATCCAAAATGGGGCGGTGACCGCAATATTTTTTTTTGAAATCGTGGTCCAAAAACACACAACAAGCACCACAGAAACATGCAAAAATTGCTAATTGCTATTATAAAACTGCCAGAATTTTTACAGTAGCAGGCCAGCGGAGGCACCCACCCCACAGAGGTGCCTCCAGGAGCCCGCTACCCCCCCAAACCAGTTTAATGACAGACGAAAAAACAAAAAACGAAACGACTATTTTTTGCGAAGTTTCGCAAAAAACGGAAACGAGCCGACACGGGCCGCCTCCGACACACGACAACTCGAAAACGTCATTTTCCCTAGTCGTGCCCATCTCTACTCTTGGGCATAGAATTCACCTGAGATTCACAGGTTGCCACTGGAGTCCTCTTCCACTCCACCATGATGACATCACATAGCTGCTGGGTGTTAGAGACCTTGCACACCTCCACCTTCCTTTTCTGGATGCCCCACAGATGCTCAATAGGGTTTAGGTTTGGAGACATGCTTGACCAGTCCATCACCTTTACCCTCAGCTTCTTTAGCAAGGCAGTGGTCATTGGGGGGTGTTTGTGGTTGCTATCATGTCGGAATACTGCCCTGCACCCCTGGTGTCATGACCTCTGAAGGGAGGGGATAATGTTCTGCTACATCTATTTCCCAAAGCCAACCTCTGGATATGATGCTGAGCACGGGCACTCAACTTATTTGGTCGCCCATGGCAAGGCCTGTTCTGAGTAGAATCTGTTTGTTAAACTGCTGTATGGTCTTGGCTACCATGCTGTAGCTCAGTTTTAAGGCTCTTGGCAATATGTTTATTATAGCCTAGGCCATCTTTATGTAGAGCAACAGTTCATTTTTTCAGATCCTCAGGTGCCATGTGGAACTTCAAGTGACTAATATGTGAGAGTGAAAGTGATAATAATGGCTTCCCCTTCACACCTGAGAGCTTGTGGCACTAAATGGGTCTCATGACACCAGGGAGGGAAAATGGCTACTTAGGCCCAATTTGGACATTGTCACTTAGGGGTGTACTCCCTTTTATCGCCAGCGGTTTAGAAATCAATGGCTGTGTGTTGCATTATTAGACTGAAAGCTATCCTTAGCAGCATTGAAAGGAAAGAGACATAGTTTTATGGGCTAGTACTAGATAAGGCTATTGAACCTCAATAGGGCCATCATCAATAGTATTGGTGGCACTGGAACAGAAGCAAGCATTCAAAAATTGACTACAACTATCCAGAAATGGTCTGGTGACTGTTAGGATTTCTGTGGATCCACAGATCTGCCTTTTTTAAAAAAAAACAACAGCATCCCCAGACTATGAAAATGGAAGGAGAAACAAAAACAAAATAGATCAGCTACAGGCTAGAAGCCTTATGAAGCCTGCTCTGTTCTCTGAGTGGGCTTCTCCTATTGTTGTTGTGCCATGGCCATATGGTGATATAAAGGTACACAGAGACTACAGGGTAGTGTGACTAGAAATGAGCATGAATAGAAAAAATGACATTTCGTTTTTTTGTTTTTCATTGCAGGTCCACTTCAGTTCATTTTCATTTTTCGTGAATTTTTTTTTAAAAAAATGTTTTATTAGTTCGGGAGTTTGTTAACCATTTTACTGCTTTGCCGCGTGTGGCGTCTCACCCCCCCCACCAGACAGAAAACATTTTTAAAAAATTAAAAATTTGACAACTTGACAACTGCACAGAGTGGACTGGCAGCATCAAGGCATCAGCGGAGTCATCTCAGCTTTTTCAGGCACTGGCTTAGGGCCAGAGCCTGTTTTTTTTTGTTTTGTTTTGTTTTGTTTAAGAGCACTGATGGGCTGGAAGAGGAGGAGGACGCAGCCGCCTGAAGCCAGGCATGGAAGCCTCTTCATGCTCTTGAGGCTGAGGTGTGCAACAGGGGCAGGCGATGCCCCGCCTCACACACACACCCTCCGGCAATTTTCCCACACTTTTTCAATGCCTCAGATTCTCCCCTGAAGCGGGAAAACGCGACCCTGCCAGGAGCCTTTGCCAGCGCGCCTACAAGGCGGGCAGCGGCTCCTCGGATGGAGGTGACCCCCTTTCTCGCTCCCAGGCAGGGGTGGGTGCCTTGTTGCCATCGCATCCTCACCTCGATGCCAGCCTGATGGCAGCCGCCGCCGCTGCCAAGCCAGCAGGTGTCCAAGGCATCGAAGGGCAAGCTGCGCCGAGCCCGCCAGTCATGCTCACGCTTCAATACGCAGCCAGTCATCTTCCAATGGAGGAGGAGAAAGCCAAGAAGTCCTTCCTGCAGCAGTCCCTCGCCTCGAGTGCCTCCGCCAGAACCATCCAAAAGTGTTTTATTTTATCACAAGACCACCAGAGATGATAATATGTGCCCTCAAGATTTTATTTATTTATTTATTTATTTATTTATTTTTATTTTATTTCTATAACACCCATCTTCTAGTGGAACTCTGGATGGTTTAAAACAAAATTAAAATTAAAATCAGCAATACAGTACAAAAAGGAAAAAAAAATCAAGTAAAGTCAGAATAATAGGAGGGAAGACCCTCAGTAAGAGGTGGCAAGAAGGCGAGGGGGAAAAAAACAACTTCCAACAATTATTTGTTAGGTTAGGGAACTATTTGTTAGGTTAGGGAACATTTTTGCTAACTTGACAGTGGAAGATGACTAGACAATTTCTGCAGCAGCAAACAAACTATGGAAAAACACCATGTACCTTATTCACTCTGATATCTATAAATAATATCTGTAAATAATATCTTGGTTCAGTAAAGCCTCTCCTTACTGGCATAGAAACAGTACTGGCTCAATGACTAAGTCAAAGCACATCACTAGTCCTACATTAAGATCATTGGCTCCAACAGAAAAAAAGGCTATTTATTCACAACATAAATGTGAAGGGGTAGCGCTTGGAGAAATTCCAGTCATACTTCTTCAACAGTTCTTTTGGCACACAGTCAGATCATCAGGCCTTTCTGGGCCTGCTTTGACAGGCAAAGTCCGTGCCTACAATTGTATCTGCTAGAATTCAGAGATGGGCTTCCGCATGATCTGCCGATGACTATGTATTTGAATATAAACCTGGCCAAGCCATGAGAGATACTGAAGCTGATCCGGTTGCCCAAAGGTAGTTTGTTGGGCTCCTGAAATAGGTGTTTTTGAACTGATGTGTACACCCTTAGCAAATGCAGTGAGGATTAATTGATCAATATCCTTGCTTGTCCAACAGACTGCCAAGAATGGTGCAAAAGGATGGACTGAATGGGGGAAGTACAGTTTTATGTTCCTAGCTACAGGACCTTTTGAGTCCTGCAGCAAGGCTACTGATTTCTGGGGCTGTGCTGGAGCAATTCCCTGATAGATGGAAAGGTCCTTGTATGGAATATTGCTCCTAGCAAAGCAGCTCTTTCTGGAGATATCAGATGTACCCCTTTCTCACTGTCTGATTATACCTTCCGCCTCCAGTGGTCAAATTATAGCAAGTGGCATAGCCTTGCATCCTACAGAGGAACTGGGTTGAATGTAGTTTCATGTGGTGACCTAGAAACAGCAACTTGAGACTGTAGTGCAATATCATAGAATATGTGAATCTAGCCACCATCTGCCTTCAGTATAATTTATACTTATGGGAATGGCCACAACAAGCCTGGGCAAGCACACGTATCATGGCGTCCCTCTTGTAGGAGAAATGTTCTTAATAACAGCAGGTGCACATTACAAATGGTTTGACGTTTGTATAATGTCTTCCATGAATGCAGAAGTGTCCGCTGATAAACTCCATACCTCTTCTCCCATTAGTTTGCCAGAGGCAATTTTAAGTGATAATGCACCCCATTTACAGGTGTGGATTTCCAATAATTATTGGGGGTGGGAACCAAATTCATGAAGCCAGTAAGAATCATATCATGTCACCCAGGTTCAAATGGCCTGACAGAAAGAGCTGTGCAGGCCTGTAAAGAGGGACTGAGAAGAATGATATGAAGCAGCTTAGAGACTATCAGGCAGATTCCTTTCCCAGTTTTGTGTCACACCACATCCATCACTGGGAAATCATCAGCAGAACTGCTAATGGGAAGGAAATTACACAAACACCTGGACCTACTACACATGGGTAGGGCTACTAAGGTATGTTGAAAGCCGTGAAAACTTCCCCAATGATTTAAAGGCAGCATCAAGGACACTAGCAGCTGGCAATCTTGTTTACTCCTTTGGCTGGCAGGCTTCACATTATTGCACCCATGGGACCCCTCTCGTGGGTGGTGGAATTGCAATCAGAGTCAAGTTCATAGTGTATGGTAAAGTACCTCGAAGATCCCCCAAACCTCCAAAGGGTTTGCAGCTTGAGGTGGAAGAGCAGATATCCATCATGTCATCAGTTTACGCATGTGAGCCAAAGAAACAGAAGGGATTTGTGTGTGCCTCTTGAGGAGACAATTGCAGAGAAAGAACATCCCATTGAAACCACAGATGAGCCAGAAATAGCTGTAGTTATACTATGCATCCACAAACAAACAAACAAACAAACAAATGCCCGAAGCCCAGAGAAAAGCTGGATTTATAGAAGTATGGATGTTCTTTTTTCCCCCTGAATGGATGCTATGCATCATCCTTGCTGTTTTGACTCTTGATGCAACAGCTTTAAGCAATGATGTGTGGCATACTACAGGCCAGTTAGCCTTACATCTGTCCCAGGGAAGATGGTGGAAAGCCTCATCCAAGAGAAAATCTTAAAACACATAGAAGAACAAACCTCGCTGAGAGAAAATCAGCATGGCTTCTGCAAGGGTAAGTCTTGTCTGACAAATCTTTTAGAATTTTTTGAAAAGATCAGCAGGCATGTAGATTTGGGTGAACCAGTGGATATAGTCTATCTGGATTTTCAAAAGGCTTTTGACACAGTCCCTCACCAAAGGCTGCTGAAAAAATTGCACAGTCAGGGGATAAGAGGGCAGGTCCTCCTATGGATTGAGAACTGGTTGAGATCCAGGAAACAAAGAGTAGGTGTCAATGGGAAATTTTCACAATGGAGAGAAGTGAAAAGCAGTGTGCCCCAGGGATCTGTCCTGGGACTAGTGCTTTTCAATCTGTTCATAAATGACCTGGAGACAGGGATAAGCAGTGAGGTGGCGAAGTTTGCAGATGACACAAAACTTTTCCGTGTGGTAAAAACCAGAGAAGATTGTGAAGAGCTCCAGAAGGATCTCTCCAAACTGGGGGAATGGGCTAGAAAATGCCAAATGTGTTTTAATGTTGCCAAATGTAAAGTAATGCATATTGGGGCAAAAAAATCAACACTTTATCTATCAACTCATGGGCTCTGAGTTATCCATGACAGATCAGGAAAGAGATCTTGGTGTGTTGGTGGACAGCTCCATGAAGGTGTCTCCCCAATGTGTGGCAGCTGTGAAGAAGGCCAATTCCATGCTAGGGATTATCAAAAATGAGATTGAAAATAAAACAGCCAACATAATAATGCCATTATACAAAACAATAGTAAGGCCCCACCTGGAGTATTGTGTACAATTCTGGTCACCGCATCTCAAGAAAGACATAGTGGAACTGGAAAAGGTGCAGAAGAGAGCGACTAAAATGATTACTGGGCTGGGGCACCTCCCTTATGAGGAAAGGCTAAAACATTTGGGCATCTTTAGTCTGGAAAAAAGGCGCCTGAGGGGGGATATGATTGAGACGTACAAAATAATGCAGGGCATGAGCAAAGAGGATAGAGGGAATCTCTTCTCCCTCTCACAAAATACCAGAACTAGGGGACATCCACTCAAATTGAGGGCTGGGAGAGTAAGAACAGACAAAAGAAAATATTTTTTCACACAGCGCGTTGTTAGTCTATGGAACTGCCTGCCACAGGATGTGGTGATGGCATCTGGCCTGGATGCCTTCAAAAGGGGATTGGACAGATTCCTGGAGGAAAAGTCCATCAGAGGTTACAAACCATGATGATGTGTAATCTCCAGGCTTAAAACCGGGGTACTTCAAGGGCCAGATGCAGGGGAGTGGTATCAGGAGACAGATATCTCGTCTCATGCACTCCCAAACGCATCTGGTGGGGCCACTGTGAGATACAGGAAGCTGGACTAGATGGGCCTTTGGCCTGATCCAGCATGGCTCTTCTTATGTTCTTAAGTTCTTATGTTCAATAACCCAGATTCATTCAAATCCCATTATGATGATGCAAGTTGTAACAACCGTTAGTTCATAACCACTCTGGCAAATGTCAACTCCTCTGTAAGTTCCATTGATTCCAATGGACTTACTTGAGATCTACTACTATAATGTAAGTCAGAACTATATTTGTCCCACCTGAATTAATTGAACTTACAGTTGACATACCAAATCTGCAGATTCAGTAGATCTGCTCTAGTGTACATATTGCACTAGCAACAGGATTTCAGACCAAGTCACACCAGTTTAAGCAAAAGAATTGCAAGCAGACAATTAGAGATGTAAAACAGGATTCTGAGCAACCCATTACTAACTGCATTAAAATGAAGAGTATCAGGTAGTCAGACAAGGAGACAGATGGACTGTAGGATAGTAATGAATTTAAAGCAGTTCTGAAGGAAGATAAGGAGAGTGCAGAAATGCTAATGGAATCTCCCTGTCTTTTTTCACTGGAGGCAAATACCTGCACTGATATTTCACGGAGGCATACTACATACTGTATAATAATCTGTTACTAGAATGTTTTCGTTATTCATGTCAGAGGCAATCTAGCAGTACTTCCAAAGCAGAAGGATCACCTGACAGTGTGCTATCATTGCCAAAGGGACACTCAAATGTGTTCACTCCTCATATTCTTTGGGAAGGCTCTTTCTATGTCCCCTTGTTACCAGAAATGAAACCATCTTAGTCTTACAGAGATGTGACTAAGGCACTAATTCTGATAAATGATATTTTCTATATTTTAATGTTTATTAATTTTAATTTAACAATCTGAAGAGAAACCAGAGTATGGTTTCCTTCAATGGAAGCACTTGCTGATGGGCCAAGGATAATTACAAAACAAGGTAATTTGCAGAATGTAGAAGATATGGAAAAGTTTTGAAGTGACAAGCAGGATCAACAATAGAGGAATACTCTCATCTAGTAGTTTAGTTACGTATTTGTAGTGTATAGTTCAGATACAAGAGTGAAAGAATGAGAAACTGAGCCCCCCTAGACCTTGGTAACAAACTGCAATCAATCTTCTGGCCAGTCTCCAATCCTTCATTAGTGTGCAAGATGCTGGACGAAATTGTAGTTTCTCAAATCCAAGGGATTCTGGAAGAGATGGGTTATCTGGATCCATTTCAAGCAGGTACCAACCCTGATAACTGATAGAGGTTGCTTTCTACATCTAGAACTAGATATGTTGAGAGAATGGGCTCCAGTTGGTCCTCTTTGACTGCATGACTGGAAAACTTACTGACTTTTGCCAGAATCCAGCAACTTCCAGGTTCTGAACATCCCTGCCAAGAAAGGCTATGTTACTTTTATGTTTTCCTTTCACCAACAGAGGATAGTTTTTTCAAGCTAGACTTTGGTATTTAAGATGTGTTATGAGCGAAAAGGCGGGAGTGAATAAACTATTTCTTTTCAAGGACCTGCTAAGATTGAGTTTTGATGCATTGAACCTTTTAAGTGTATTTTTGTCTCTACCTTATGTGCATTTTTCTAAATGAATGAATGAATGAATGAATTTGCGTGCATAACAGTGAATGCACTGCTTTCCGCCTTGCTCAAGATTTGTTGTGACAGAATAATTCTGCATAGTTTTGTCTTCAGGAGAAAACAGGCTGTCTTAGTTGTGAATTATCTGAGGTTTCACATGACCAACAGGCATAAAATTCCTGGGCGCCTTGGATATTGGCCTGAAGCTGACTGATTGCGTGCAGTTAGCATGAATGAACTTTTTTTCCTTGTGATTCCAAAGGTTGTCTTTTGACCATGTGGATTTCTGAACACACAGACAAATCTTACATGTAGCAGCGGGCTGAGAGGACATAAAAGTGGACAGAGCCATGTTTCCAGATTGTGTTAGTTCATTTGGAAATAAATTCCTTCCATCTTTCCACATCAATCTATGATTTAAAAACTCCCTGAAAATCCATTTTATTTTAATATTTTTTTTCCTAAAATGCATGTATTTCTAACATTTTGACCAGAAATACCCTTTTAATACATATTTTGTTTTGCTTTTAGATGAAAAATAGTCTCACAGCATTCTGAAGGAGTGTAAGATTGGAATAACTGAGTTCCACTAATTTGTAGGTTTGGGGAAGTAAAATCAGTTTGCTTTTTAAAAAATGCAGATGAAACAGAAGCCTTGAGTATCTATAGGGATATATGCATGTGAGTGGTTGGTTGCAGAAAGAGGGGAAGATTCATTGAAAGGTAGTGTGGTTGAAATACATAAGATACTTCTGGATTGAGAGGGTGGAGAAAGTGGGGGGAAAGGACTGAATTCAGTCTGGGAGCAAGACTTTAAAAAAGAAATAAAATTGGCCTAAGATATAGATAATGAGAATATTTTGATCTAGGATGGTGAGAATAAAAGAATTGTTTTAAAAAATAGGTTCAAGATGGTATCTGACACCAGTGAAATTAAATATAATACAGTAAATGCCAATTATTCAAGTGTTTGTTGGAAATGTGATAAGGAAGTTGGTACATACTGTATTTTCACTTGTGGTGAGAATGTGAAAAGGTACAAAATTTTTGGAAATCTCTTTTTAAAGAACTAAGTCACATATTCGAAAAGAATATAGGGTCCAATTGCAAAATTGCTTTGTTACCAAAATTTGTTAAGACGGATTATGACTTCAAAACTAGAGAGTTGATCACTAATTTATTGACAGCAGCTAGATTAATAATAGCCAGGAATTGGAAATCCAAACATGAATTATAGACAGATGAATGGTATAACAAAGTATGGGATATTGCTATAAATGATAAATTGACATGCAATTTAAAGGTCAAGAAAGGAGAGTTTAAAAGAGATATATTTTACAACATTTGGGGTAGATGTATTGAATATGTGCTTGTAAGATATAAAGGGAAATCTCCTGCACAACAATCAATTCAGTTCTGGAAGAGAGGATATAATAGAGAAGATGACTTCTCAGGAAGTCCTGCTGGTGTTGGGGAGCACAGTTGATTTGTATTTTGTATCTTTGCATTTTGTTTTAGACTGTATATTGTTGTGTTGTTTATTTTAATAAAATGCTTTTTAAAATATGTTTTTTAAAATGGAGCAACTGAAGGAGAGTTGGATCATAGTCTGTGGGATGCAGATATTTCAAAGGAACTGGCAGAACCGGAACTTGAAGCTTAGCAGGCAGGACACTGTTCTGCTAAGCAGGCAAGATGGAGTCTGATTCAGGCTGTGTTCAATGTGCCAGTTACTAGCCTTTAGGGTATGTTTTGTGCTGAAACAGAGATATGTACAAAATCTTCCTTCCATGCTTTATGGTGCATCAAAACATTTGGAAGTTCAGGGGCTGAGTTACATATTCCATATCTGCATCTAAATCATAGGGGCATTTTCAATCTCTAGGGTAATTTGATCAATTAATCTATAATTAGAGCAGTTTCACCAGAGCAAAATGCGTTCATTGGTTTTCTTAATTTGTAGTTCAAAATAAATGTCAAATAACTCTATCTCTCTAGTGCACATTCTTAAAGAATTAAAGCACATGATTCATTCATGAAATTAGTCATCTCCACTAGGGATGGGCATCAAACAAAAAACTCAATGCTGATTCATCGGTCCATTACATAACAAAACAAAACAAAACAAAATGAAGAAGCAGCATTTCATTACAAAGGAAGCAAAATGGCAGGGTTTTTTTATTTTATTTGAAATGAACAATTTTGTTCTGCTTGTAAGCCACCAAAGAGGCTCCGGCGCTGCCACCTCCCAGCTGGGAGGCAGTGGGTAATCCCATGGCAGCGGTCTGAAAGGGGAGTGCTGATCTCAGTGCTCCCCTCTCAGCCCCCTCCCGGGGTATTCCCCACTGCCTCCCAGCTGGGAGGTGACAACGGGCAGAGAGACCAAGGAGAACTCACGCTGCTGCACCCACCTCTGCTGCTGCCTCAATGAGGCAGGCAAAGGAGTGAACTAGGAGGTGTGTCCTCTAACAAAACTCTTATCTGCTGCTGCTACCATTTTAAGCAGGCCCCAGCCTAGCTGTCAAAAGCTGGAGGCTGTTTAAAATGGCAGGTGTAGTGGAGAAGAGTGTTGGAGGAAGACTCGCTCACCTCCTAGCTTGCTCCTTTGCCTGTCTCGACGAGGTAGCAGCAGAGGTGGGCGCAGCAGTGCAAATATTCCTTCGACTCCCTTCTCTGCTTGCTGCCGCCTCCCAGCTGGGGGATTCCCATTTCATTTCGTTATTTGTAAGTAATTTTTTTAAAAAAATTGTTACCTACAATACGAAATGAAACACGGGGAGAAAACAGAATGAAACGAAACTCAATTTTTCCATTTCGTGCCCAGCCCTAATCTCTACTTCTATTTCAGTTTGTTTATTATATCATCAAACTGGTAAAACTACTTTGGGTGGTTCTCAACATAATCAAACAGAAAACGTCAGTACAGGTATAAAATAAGTTCCAAATATATTTAAATTTAAAAAATTTAAAAAATTAAAAAAAAATAACTTTTAAACACTAATACATTAAAACATCAAAATTTTAATAGTTAAGTATTTTAAAAAGCAATGCAGTTGCCTTAGGCTAGTGTTGGCAAACCTATGGCACGGGTGCCAAAGGTGGCACTCGGAACCCTTTCTGTGGGCACCTGAAATCACCGCTTCACAGCTACCTGCATTCAGGTTAAATTGCTGTATTGGCACTTTGTGAAAAATTTGTGGGGTTTAAATTGCAGTTTGGGCACTTGGTCTCTAAAAGGTTCACCATTACTGCCTTAGGGTGATAATTTCAATAGGTTGGATTTAAAGACCTCCAACATCCCTTCCATCCCTATGATGATTCTATGATTCTGTGGTATCCATTGATGTCTAATTAGCCACGTGTTTATATGCTTTTAAAATGTCAGCATTGAGGGGGCCAGGTGGTGTGTCTGGAGAGTGTTGATTCCACAATATGGGTGTCACTGCCAAGAAGGTCCTACTTCTTATCTTCTCCCTCCGGGCCTTCCTCAGGATCAGCACTGTCTGACAACCCACCAGGGATGAGTGCATAGGATGGACAGTTCTTGGTGGGCGGAAGCATTCTTCCAAATACCAAGGTCCCAAATCATTTAGGGCTTTATGTATTAAAACTGTCAGCCTGAAATTTGCACAGAAGCAGAGAGGTAGCCAGTGTGGTGCAGCTAGGGATGGGGAGATATCTTGGTATCAACTGTTCCACCTACTAGTGTGGCCACTAGAGATGGGCACGACCAGGAAAAATGATGTTTCGAGTTGTCGTGTGTCGGAGCCAGCCCGTTTTGGCTCGTTTCCGTTCTTCGTGAAATTTCTGAAAAAATTTGTCGTTTCGTTTGGCGTTTTTCGTCTGTCATTAGTACTGGTTGGGGGGGTGCGGGCTCCTGGAGGCACCTCTCTGCGGTGGGTGCCTCCTCTGGCCCGCTATGAAGGGAAAGCGGGCTCCTGGAGGCACCTCTCTGGGGTGGGTGCCTCCTCTGGCCCACTACAAAAGGGTACGCATAGCCAATTGGATATGCATACCAAGTTGCAGTGGCAGGCAGAGGCACCTCTCTTTCTTTTGGGTGCCTCTACTCTGACTCACTAAGAAGGACAGCATACTGGCGTACAGGTTTTGGAACTTGGACTGGTGAGCGAGGTGAGAGAGGAACGCCTCTCTGCTGGGCGCCCTATAGCTCACTAAGAAGGGAAGTGTACTTGCGTATAGTGCAATGCGAGTACAGATCTGGCTTAGGGTTGGGGTTAGGGCAAGGGCTAGGCTTAGGGTTACGGGTAAGGTTAGGGTGAGTGAGTGGGGTGCACCTCTGGGTGCCTCTCTGACCCACTAAGAAGGACAGTGTACTGGTGTATGGGTTAGGCTTAGGGTTCGGGTTCGGGTTTGGGCTAGGGTTATTGGGCTTTTTATGCCCGACTGGCACATCCCAGAAGTCTCGGTCAAAACCTGGCCAAGTGGCCATGCAATTGGTGGAATGGCTCCAAAAATTTGCATGGTCCACTCCCATGGCCAGCCCATCATTGCGCAGGTGTAAAAAAATAAAAATAAAAATAAAATAAAATAAAATCAATGGACATGTTTTGTTGCAAGAAAAACCCACTGCTGCTACTGTAAAACTTCAGGCAGTTTTAAAATAGCTATTTTTGCATGTTTCTGTGGTGCTTTGGTGTGTTTTTGGACCACGATTTCAAAATAAATATTGCGGTCGCCCCATGTTGGATCCCCCACCCGCACCGCATGGCATGGCGAGTTGGCGAGACGACGAGGATACCCCCCACCAGAGCAGCCCAGGACAGGAGACGGGGGGAGGCCGGGGACCCCCCCCCCCCAGAAACCACCCCTCTGGTAGGTGCACTCACTCAGGCAGGCATATTTTCGCCTGCTTTTTTGGCCGGGAATCGGTTTTTATTTTTTAATTTTTAAAACTTTTTTTCTGTGCCGCTTGGCATTGCGCGATCACTGCGATGCCAGGAACGACAACGATAAATCAGACCCAATTTTTCTTTTATCGGTTCAAGTTCGAGTTCTGGCAGAGTAATTGTCGTTCTTCGTTCCGTTGCGTAACAGAAACGAGGAACGGAAACGGAAACGAGAATTTCGCCAAGTCGTGCCCATGTCTAGTGGCCACTGTGATCTGTACCTCCTGAAGCTTCCGTGTCAGCCTCGAGGGAAGCCCCCCCTAAAGAGCATTACATTAGTCCATCCTTTAGACAATGTTCATTAATTTCATACAATTGAAATGATATTTTATTTTAGGGTTTTAAAGATTCTGTAGGTGGAGCTGATCCTTCTAGCTATTAGACACCCAACTCAGTTGAGGAAAATGTGTTGGATTTTTATCCAAATTTGAATTCAAAAGGACATGTGGACTTTCAATACTACAAACAACTTCTGTATCAAGGCTGCTGCTTTGGACTTGGGTGCACAAATTGTGGCATTTTGTTGTTATATTTGTGCATGTTGTCAGTTCTATAAATGTGGATAAAACACTCATTTTGTGAGATTGAGTTTGCAAGGTTCATCAACAGATATATGTAAGAAAATAGCCCCATGGAACAAAAGATTTTCACTGTCACAGAGTTTCTCTCTCTCTCTCTCTCCCATTCCTTCTTCCACTCTAAAGCCACAGGAGTCAATCCATAGAACTCTCTAACAAGTGCTCATTGTGGAAGATTTTTCTTTCTTTCCAGAAGGTGATAGAAATGATCTCTTTGGTAGATCAGGTTTACTGGAGTGGTCTTTGCATATAAATCCCTGGGAAAATAGTGCTGGTGATTCTTTAACCACCCCAATGCAAAATTCAGTACCATTCAATGTGATTTTTTTGTTTAGCACATATCCTGCCTTTTCCCATGATGAAGCTCTGGAGAGGCTTCTGCATAGACCTGTTGCAGCCTTCCATCACTTGTACGTGTTGGCTTGCTGTTTCTTTTTAAAGTAGGTTTTAGAAATGGGCACGAAAAGCAAAAATGGCATTCCGTTTCCGTTTTGGTTCAGGCCCTTTTCATTTCGGTTCGGTTCCATTGAAATGGATTTTTCTAGAAAAAATTCGTTCCGTTTGTCGTTTTGGTTCGATTGTCATTTTCCCATAGGAGTGCATTGAAGCAATGCATTCCTATGGGAAAAAGCAAGCACGGAAACTGCAGCATTTTTTTTTTGGAACAGCCCCAAGCGCCAATCAGCTGTAGCGCGGGCTTGGGATTCAGAAAAAAAAAAGTTTTAAAAACTTGTGCTTTCCGGGTGCATTGGGGCGGAAGTGCCCTGGCTTATTTTTAAATCTCCTTTGTTTTTAAAAGAACAATTCTCGCCATCTTCTGCCACTGCCACCGCCTCCCAAACTTCGGAACAGGTGCTCGCTTTCTTAAATTCTCCCCCCTCCCCCCCACCGCCCTTTACCATACCGTCACAAAAAAGCAAAATAGCAACATAGCGAGCTCAGCGAAATGCACCCTCTTTTACCCCCCCCCTTGATTCGGGATCTCCTCCTGGGGTTGCTGCCTCCTCTGCCTCATGGTCCCTCACCCTCATTGCCAAACGGATGTGGAAAGACAACCCGCCCCTTTAAGGAGCACAGCATTGTTCCCAGAATCCCCACCAGCTTCCCCCTCTTCTCCATACACATGCACGGCATGCACATACACACACACACACAGCACGGAGGGCATGACCATGAGGGCGGAGGAGGCAAGCCCGGGAGATCCGGAGGAAAGGTGAGGCCAAGGGGGTGTACTCCGCTGTGCTCGCTCGTTAATATTTTCCTTTTTTACGATAACACAGCAAAGGGGGGGGGAGGAGAATGTAAGAAAGCGAGCACCCAAACCTTGGCTAGGAATAAATCACTTTATTTATTTAGGCATGCTTGACCCAGAGTTCTGGAGGTGGCAGTGGGAGGCGGAGAAAATTATCTTCTTGTTCTTTAAAAAGCAAAGGAGGTTTAAAAATATGCCAGGGAGCTTCCCTTCCCCAATGTGCCCAATCGGCGCCGGGAAAGCAGGGGCTTTTAAAACTATTTTTTGCCAAGCCCCAAGCCCCCCCGCATTACAGCTGATCAGTGCTTGGGGCTCTGCCAAAAAAAGGTGCGGTTTCCTGCGTCATTTTTTCCCCACAGCTCCAGTCCATTTTATCGCATGCCACCACTAACAGAAACAAACAGCACCGAAATTTTTTTTGTTGGTTCTGTTCGGTTCGAGCCTGACCCATCCAAATTGTCGTTCTTTGTTCCGTTACGTAACAGAAACGAAGAACGGTAACGGAAACAGAAATTTCGCCGTTCCGTGCCCATGTTTAGTAGGTTTGTTTACTTTATAGCATTTTGATGCATTTGAAGTCTTAGGGTTTTTTTTTTTTTAAATGAAGCATTGTGCACAGTTTAGGCAGCCTTATGAAAGAGAGAGTGAAAGAAGGCCTTCAGACACATGAAGTCCAATGGCTGGCACTTTATGAATCACCTTACACATTTCAGACTGATAAGGGAGAAGGAGTGGATAAGTCCTCCATTATGGGGGAAAGATAAGTTCAACAATGGAAGGGGGAGTGGGACTGGGGGGGGGAGAGAAAGAGCCATCAACAGAACGCCAGTGACAGACACTGAGAGGTGGCTTTGATGGTCAGCCTGGAAATGGGGAAAAGAGTCAAAGGCTTCTTTTGGAATGTTGATCTTTGGAGAAAGAGCCGGTGGTAAGAACCTAGTTGGCAGGACCTCCATTAAACTGAGATTTCAGGTTCAAGATAAAAAACAGAAAGGGGATCAGTCAATCAAGGCTTTTATACTGCAGGAACTCTGGTAAGATTACCGCCTCCATTGCTCTGTTCTCCGCCTTGCTTGGGTGTGTAGGGTGATATATAAGACTCCAGAGACTGCAACAGGCTAACATACATTAACATTCACAAAGGGAGAATGAAACTCTAGATGAAATTTAACCACTACCACCTGCTCATTGTTTTTCAGTTGCTCGCCTTGCTCAAGTTCTGTGGAACAATGGAGGCAGTAGACGATAAAGACAGAGGACGCTTTTCTTCAGGTGCTTTAAAAGACTTAGGCACAAATAAATAACATAACTGTCCTTCACTTTTCAAATAAATTCTGCCTTTCCTTCTGCCTTCCTTTGTGCATCTTATACAACTAGTTTCTGATGCTTAACAGTTTGGGACCTTGATACATATCAGAATGTCTTGCCCAGAAATCAGCTATTCTTCCCATCCGCTCCTCTCGATCCATGTTGTTAAAAGTTGCTACATCAAGGGAGGCTAAGAAGGTGAATACAAAGGAAAAGGATCATACCTTTTTAATTGTAACCCCTGGTCTCTAGAACAAAATACCAACCAGGAGCTGTCAGGCTCCTTTCCTTTTTAGGTTTAGAAAGATGGTAGAGACCCAGTTATTTAATGCCGCCTTTAATAGCTAAATCTACAGGATGCTATCATTGACAACCTTGTAAAAATCAATTCTAGATTTTGATAGGGTTATTCCCATTTACAATTATTGTCTGTTGTGTTGCTGTATTGTTGTTGAATGTATTCTTCATTATTTTGGGGGATTCAAGCTTAGCAAGTTTTAATGTTGTGTAAACCACCCAGTGTAGTGCTTGCACTAATGTAGCAGTATATACTGTATATAAGTAAGCATGAAAGCAATAGTACGTTGTGCTTGTAGACACTGGATTGCAAATTTGTCAGCTTAAATATCCTTCAATTTCTCAGTTGTCTGAAACACATTAACAGATTTTGCACCTTAAAAGTTTGCTATATTCACCAAGGATGAGGAAACTTAAATTCCTGAGAATTAGAAACCAATCTGTATAAAATGCCAAGCCATGCACACACACCTAGATAGTTTTGAGTGCAATTATGACTAGTGCTAGAAATTCTCTATGTGGTTCATCTAATCCCAGATATGATATGACCTGTGCTTGTGCAAGTGAAGTTGGCACCTTTTTTGGAGCCCTGCAATGGAATTCTATGGGAGAACACGTTAAAGATGCACATGCAGCCTTGTAGGTGTACAAATACCTCTGAAAAAAATATTTATAGCAGTGGGCCTATGAGAGGGAGAGGCCAGTTGTCTTAATCTATGGCACTGTGTGACCATTCCCTGTCATCGGGTTGAATGAAAAATGGTGGGAAAAAGTAAAAAAGAAAGAAGGAAAGAAAAAGACATACTGTTAGCACTTAAAATTAATGTTTTTATATATATATAAAGGTTGGGACTTTGTTTCCTTGCTGTGCCTTCTTGATAGGAGCTGGACTCGATGATCCACAGGGTCCCTTTCAGCAATCCAGTTCTACGGTTATTATACAGAAGAAGAGCATCTTTCACAGGGGATCAGAACTTACAAGTAATTGGAATAGGTATAGGCACAACACACACTTAAAGAACACTCCTTTCATCTTTTTTAGAACTACAAAAGCATCAACAGACTTTCAGAAGTTATACCCATGGAGGGGAACCTAGTCTTTTATTTTCAGGTTATGGGTGTGCTCTGTGTCCATTACTTAAACATGTGACTTTGACATACTGTATTTATCAGGAAGATTCCAAGGAGAAATGTAACAAACTTTATCCAGATGTAATTAGAGAGCTTCATGCAACCAGGAAACCTGTCCTCAGGTGACCACAGTTGCATTTTCCCTTTAGACCAGTGGTGGTGAACCTTCGGCACTCCAGATGTTTTGTACCACAATTCCCAGAATTCTGAGCCTATATTGCCAATGACAAAAGACTGTGGAAATTGCAGTCCAAAGTATCTGGAGTGCCAAAGGTTCGCCACCACTGCTTTAGAGACCTACCACAGTAAATCCCACCAGGGGACTGTTATGGGGGAGAGGCCAGGGACAGTGACTTATTCCTGTTCCCCTCGATGGATACAGTTGCTGAATGAATGGGAAGGATTTATACATTGGAAAAATAAAGGTTTTTAAATTGCAAGAGAGCAAAAGCATTCATGGAATACATTTTGATAACTGCCCGAGATGTCATTCTCTCAGTAAAATACAGATTTAGACAATAAATTACCACCTTAGTTAGCATAAATGTACAGAGAATAGTCAGAATTAAGCATTTTAAAGATTTTATTTATTTAAATGCTTAAAATTGTATGCTTTACCTCTTTCCCACTGAAATCAATGGGACTTTAAAGGCTTGACATACTTTGGGGGGAAAACATTTTCTTTCCAAGAAATATAACATATTAGTATGGATTAGTATTAGTATTAATTTATGGATTTCAACTTGCCATTCAATTGCATCATTTTCACTTCAGCAATTTAAAATCAACATTTTCCTAATTGATGCCATCCTTTATATTGGTTCATGAAATTTTTGGGTCAGGACTCAGGAAATGTATTCTCGATACAGAGAACATATACATAGTATTATTAAGACAGAGCACTCCCATCAGAATTATAGCATTTTCATTTTAGGTAATGGGTGTGATCTGCTTCCTGCAATTGGAGTGGATTCTGAGCAAAATTCAAGACTTAAAGGACTCTGATTATTTTGTGTGTGTGTGTGTGTGTGTACTATAATTTCTCCCCCAGATGCTGCTTATATATTTTTTCTTTTGTATTAATTTTAAACCCTTATCTGTAAACTGTCATGCTGAATGTTTTGTTATATGGGATCTTGTAGTCTTAATCTGTAAACTGCTCAGGGTAGTGCTTATTTTAAAGGAGCAATGAATGAAAGAATGAATGAATGAGTGCAAGCTATTTAAGAATGAGAAAATAAACAGAAGGG
>JAHTLZ010002288.1:0-13781 GCA_023846285.1 Phrynocephalus versicolor
TAATGTGGTGCTTAGATGTCCTTGTGTAACAGCACACAGGAGTTTAGAATGTGTTACCTGTTGCTTTAGGTTTATATTGATGGTAAAATTAACATTATTTCAGACCATGCTTTTACAACTTTTAGTGACGTGTTATTGCATTGTCCCAGTAGAACTGTCTCTTTGTAGACATGGACCCTAAGTGGGGACTGGTCTTACTGTTTATTATATTATTATTATACTGTTCCTTATATTCTGAATTAGGGCACTATTTATTCCAAATTATATATCTTATGGAGATGATCACACTAAAAATATATATGTGCTATCTGATCTTAAATCTGCAATGGAGTTGTGAGACTTGTAGTAAATGTCCCAAGTAACATATAGCAATAACAATAATAATGGCAATAATAAATAAAACCAAATGTAGTTAAAATTAAAATTAAGCGGTATTTGTAAGTGTAAAGAAGTATTTTGCTTGGTCTTTTAATTGTAAGTGCCTCCCTCCTGAAGCCCTTTTACTCTTTTTGTCTTTTGTTTTGTTTTTCAAACGCCCTTTTATGCTTGTCCTTGAAGTTGATATGGTCATGATGGTTGAAATAATAGGGAATATCTAGATGTTAAAATATAATTTTCTGAAAAAACCGGAACAGTTTTTATTAGTTTTTATTAGGGATGGTAGACAATGGAATTATAAGAGCTGATAAAACATTGTTTTTGTACGCTACTACAGCGGCTAGAATGTTACTTGCCCAAAGGTGGAAAACAATACACATTCCGATGATCGAGGAATGGAGAGCGAAGATGATGGACTATGCAAAAATGGCAAGGCTTACCTGCAGAATAAGAGACCAGGACAACCAAAGATTCCTAAATGACTGGAAAAAATTTAAGACATACATGGAAATATATTGCAAGGACTTAAAAACTCTCACGGGTTTAGACTAGAACTTGAAGGATTGATTCTATATGTAATCTCAAAGGAAAGGCAGGGAAAGGAAGGACCGATAAACCCACGCGAAGGACAGAGGGAAGTCCAATAGGATATAGTATGTTGCTATTAGGTTCTTTTTAGGTTGTTTAATATGTATATGTATAAGTATTGTTTTGTTAAAATCTTTAATTTAAAAAAAATAGGGAATAAGAAGTAAACATAGGCATCAAGATAGAACCTTGAAAGGAGTTTTAATGATCCCTCTGTCCATTTTTGTGATTCCTTTTTTTTTTTGTACTTGGAACAAAGGAAAAACTACTTCTAGACATCTACAAGAAGTCTGATTTCCTCTCTAAAGTAATAAGCACACCCTTGCTTTACTGAAAATGTCTTGGTGGGGGGGGGGCATTATTAAAAACCAGAAGTGAATGTCTGTAACCTCTAGTTTTAGAAAACTGTGGTGAGGTTGTTGTTGGGTTTGTTTTGTTTTTTTGTATTGGCGTATTCTCCAGGATGCCCCAGAGGGTTCATTGGTCGAAGAACACTCCCCTCCTATTCTAAATGATACGAGGTGGAGGTTTTTAAACTGCTTTTGCTGTTTTCCCAACTTATATTTGTGGGGCAATGGCTAAAGGCAATCCAAACCCTGTTCACAGCCTGGGTTCGATCCCAAGTAGCCAGCTCAAGGTTCACTCAGCCTTCCATCCTTCCAAGGTCAGTAACTTGAGTGCCCAGTTTCCTTGGCTTGTGGGGAGGCAATGTGTAAAAAGCAAAAGCATTCTGCTCATATACTGATGAAGCTGCTTGGATGAGCAGCGAAATGTTTCTATCTCTCAAGAAAAGAAGTTCAGTTGCCATGACTCAACTTCCAGATAACTTCACCTGGTTGACTGAGAATCTTCACAAACATTCTGCTGTGCTTAAAACACTCTTTAGGCAGTTTACAATTTAATTATGCAGGCTATATATTGCTCCCCCCACCCCACCCCAGCAAGCTGGGTACTCATTTACTAACCTCAAAAGGGTGGAAAGTTGAATAATCAACACAAGATGACTACCTAGGATTGAGCTCTGGATCATGAACACAGTTTTGGCTGTAGTACAGCCATTTAACCACTGTGCCACAAGCCTCCTGCATAATTAAAAATTGTAAACACCCCAGAAGCAGTGGTGGCAAACCTTTGGCACTCCAGATGCTTTGGACCACAACTCCCAAAATCCCTAGCCTGTATTGCCAATGACAAAGGACTGTGGGAGTTGTGGTCCAAAACATCTGGAGTGCCGAAGGTTCTCCATCACTGCCAGAGAGTACTTTAAACTGGGCTAAGATAAAATCAGCACAATTTGCTTTTGCTTTTCAATTTTTGCTTAGATAGTAACCCACCTGTGGGCTTTCAAATACAACATCCACACTGTTATTACTTGTTGAATATTGTAAACATCATGTTCCTTACAAAAACAATAGCCTATATCTCCTTCCTAGATAGAAGCCAAACAGTTTCATCATGGAACTCACACAGCTGTCCCGTACTCAGATTCAAGGGTCACTCCCTACTCCTCTGTCCTCTCAGCGCATACACCAATCTTATTTGGTAGAAGCTTACCTAATAGAACAGCCAAGACCAGAGCACAAAAACTAATGACTCAGTAGGACATTTTCAGCACAACGTGGAACTGTTGTGTGAGTAAAATTCTTCCTCCCTCTCCTCTCTGCCACCCTTACAGAAGTGATAGCTACACATGAAAATATGGGGAGGGTTTTTCTTTTGATCCCAAACAAGGCCACTGCTGGTTTCTATTCTGAGAGAATCAATACTAATCAAGCACAATTATCAACTCAGAACAGCTGCAAGGCATCAGGCCGGGCTTTGATTCAAGCACACTTTAGCAACGACACTGCACGTCAATACATTCTGAAGGCATTCTTTATTAAAGAAAGACGCATCTAAGTTTAGGACAGGAAAGCCATGTGGTGTTTACAAGCCAAAGTGCTGCAAACACAGAAAGGCACAGCGTGGGACCAGTTAGCCACCATCGAGTATTTATCACTGTCAATTTCAACTTAACTTCCATTTGCGAGAAATGGACTCCACAAATCTTTCAACAAGTGTTTAAAAGCAGGCAGTGTTTCTTGTGAAGCCTCTGTTCATTTCCTCCTCCTCCTTTGAGCACTAGGGGAAAATGCTGAAGCGCCATGAATAGATAACAGAGGTCCAGACAAGTAGAAATTCTTGGTATTAGAGATGGGCACGACTTAGCGGTATTTTCGTTTTTGTTTTTCGTTTCCGTTATGTAACGAAACGAAAAACGAATAACGGCTCAGAACTGGAACGAAAACGGAAACGAAACAACTAATTTCGAGCCAATCTTCGTTTTTCGTTACTGGAAAAACACATAATGGAGCTAAATGGGAAGAAACGAAAAAGTTTTCATTTTCGTTTTTTCGTTTTCGTTACGTAACGAAACAAAAATGAAAAATTTTGAAATTAGCTCACGAAAATGGAAATGAGCCGAAACGGACCCCTAGCCAAAAATGAAAACGAAAACGAACAATTTTTCTGAGTCGTGCCCATCTCTACTTGGCATTAGTTGCTAGGGATTGAAACTAGCTTTCTCATCATAGTGAAAGAGTGCCTCGTATACTTCCCAAGCCTTCTGAAATATCCTGCCCCTCTAGTGACAGTGAAAACCTTTGTTTTGCCATCGTGGCTTCACCAGTTTCTGCAAAATGTGCTTATTGTACTTTAAAAAAATATGCTTTTTGTATGTGTGTCTGTGTGTGAAAGAGAGAGAGAGAACCAGGGGACTAGATTTTGTAGATCCATAGCCAGAATGAAAAGAAGCAGGGAGAGTGCCGATCCTTGGTGGACCCCAAATGTGATGCAAAACTCTTTTGATGGACCTGCAGCTACATCATCTGAACAAGACTTTTTAAACCTTCTGTTTCACCACACTATCTACTGTGAATATTATGTTTATTTTTGCTTGTTTCATGTGCCATGCGATTTTTAAGCTGCTTGGATTTTCTCAACTAATAATTGGACTCATTTTCAGCCCCTTGATTTTAATCAGGACTGCATTTCCATTTCCAGCAGTGATCCCACAAAAAAATTCTCCCTTGCACAACCCTTAACTTTACCCTCCATGATGCTCATAGGTGGCACCATTTGTTTTTTGTTACTACAAGACAATCATAGAAAATTTGGAGCATGTTGCCAAAAGTGGAGCAGGAGGGCCTTGAGCAGGAGAACAGCCAATTTTGTCCGCCATCTTTTTGCGCATCTCTCTTGTACAGTAATCTGACTGCTTTCCATTAAACCAAAATTTCAGGAAATTCCTCCTGTTTAAACATTTCACCAGTTGACACAAAATGCCATTAATAATCAGGCACAGGACTCACTGATGTTGGTAGTCTCATACCTAAAAATAGCAGCACAGGTATCAGCAATAACATAGCTGCTACCATTTCACACCTCTTAAAAAGCATCACCTAATTCAGTGTTGGTGAATCTATGGCATAGGCATCCAAGGTGGCACAGCTATGGCACTTCCCTCACCGCTCGGAGCACAACACTATGCTCAGTGCAGAGAGCCGGGTGAAGGGGAGGCAGCAGCTTGTGGGCTTGTTTCTAGCCCCAGTTTACTCTCCAGCCACACCACTCTGGGTATCCCAAAATGAGAGTAAACTGGGGTTATGAAGGAGCCCACAAACCACTTCCCCCTTCACCCAGCTCTCTGCATGGAGGTATTTCGAGACTGCTGAAAGGTCCCCGCTTTCCCGAAGGGTCGCACCCCTGCTCTTCAGGAGATTCAAAAGCCTGCTCTTAGATCCCCGCTTTCCCGAAGGGTCGCACCCCTACTCTTCAATGCTCATTTTCCCAAAGGGTAGCACCCAAACATTTGTAACACAGGGCACCACTGTAATTCAGGTAAAATTGCTGTATTGGTACTTTGTGAAAAATAAGTGGGTTTTGAATCGCAGTCTGGGCACTCGGTATCTAAAAGGTTCGCCATCATTGACCTAATTCTTCACAGAAAACCAAACATGCCTATGAGGTCCACGTAATAGATAAAGCAAAACATGGATGGTTCCAGAGGTGGATCACATGGAATTTCCAGCAATGGTGGCTTGCCTTTAAATGAGCAAAGCCCAACATTCCGTGTATAGATTTCTATTCCTGCACCTTGCAGTCTTCCATCCACTCCACTGCTCCGCAACCCTGTTGCTGTGAACCAGATTTTGAGGGCATATGGAGCTTCTTGGTGGAAGGAGGAATCCTGGTCACTTTTAAATAGACAACTTTGAATTGATGGAAAGGTTTAATCGGATGCTCCCTCTGCCCACACTGCACAATTGCCTATACTAAATTGTCCCGTATTGTGTGAATGCGAGTAGTAAAATCAAATACTTGATATCTTTGGGCAAATACAGCATCACAATCAGTTAACAAAAGGAAGCACATAGAGGGCAGAAAGGAACTAACTTCACCTTGAAGCATTAGTGCCAAGGAGTTCTCAGCAAGGAGCAATCAAGAAGAACTTGTGATGGTTGTATTCTACCAATATTCCGGAGAGAGGCAGCTGATCTTGGACATGTAATAATAGGAGCTGGGTGACTCCCCCACCCCTACCAGTCATAGAATTCCATAGAGAGTAATTACGTGAAATAGACTTTCATTTGCCTGCCAGTGATATGCTGAGTTTGCATCCCAGCAAACTTTGAATATGTCACATTCTTTCTGCATTGTAGTCGACTTGACAACTATGTGGAAGCAAATGTCAAAAATGCCAGAAAAGCAAAGACATCCATCAGCCTCATTAGCTGTAGGAATATAATGAAATGAGGCCATCATAAAATAAAACAAACAAGAACAAAATGAATACTGACATCAACAAGTAAAATTGGACGATGGTAGAACGCCAGCCCTGAAACATCAAATAGGAAACAGTTAGGACTTGACCTCAAGGTATAGACGTCTAGTGCCAGAATGCTTAAGAAGACAGGATCACACCCTTTGTCCCTCAAACAACCTTCTGACATTTATTTGATCGTCTGGAGCAGCCTATATACTAGGGTGGGAAATCTACATGGACTGAACAGGTTCAAATAATAATCAAAGGTAGTAAGTAGAGATGGGCACGAAATGAACTTTTAGTTTATTTCATTATTCATTTTGTTAGCTAACGAAATGAATAACGAACCAACCCATCAAAGAAAAATGAAACAAAATGAAACAGAAATTTCCATTTTGTTTGCTTAGTTTTTCATTAAACCCCCTCCTACCTTGTTGCCACCACTGAAAGTCCTCCTGGTCCTGGAACTCCGACACCTGTAGAGGCTCTGGCCCCAACCAGCGCCTCAAAAAGCCCCTGGCTAGGGGCTTTTTAAATTAAATTAAAAAAAATTAATTTTTTTTAAAAAAAACCCACCCAGTGCTGACCTGGCCCCAAGGGCCATGTGGTCGAGGCTTTTTAAAACATTTTAAAAAAAAAAGAGCACTAACCCGGCCCCAGGAGCCACATGGTCGGCACTATTTTAAAAAATAATAAGGTGCTGGCCCCAAGCCAGCACCTCAAAAAGCTCTTTTGCTGCTGTCGCCCAGTAAAGTAAGTCATTAGACTCAAACCAGTTCATCTTGGTTCAGTTTTTTTTTTAAAAAAATGTACGAACCCGAACCAAACCAAACCAAGGGTGGGCCCGAAACAGAAGGACCCAGACCATCGGTTTTCTGTTTCATGCCCTCCTCTAGTAATAAGAACTGTAGTCCAGAGAAACCAGAGACACCTCACCCTTGCTTGTGTATATAAGCAGACATGAGTGGTGACCACAGGAGAGTGAGAGAACATGTTCCAGACTCTCTCATACATGTTCACTTCCCACAAATACCTTGGCTGAAGCACCCATCTTAGTATCAGGTGGGTATGTGTGATTAATCTTGGTACCTTGTATAAAGGAATTAATTCATTCTAAATGAAATTCTGTTAAGCAAATTTTCAGGTGTTTAAGGTAAAATGTAGATAGAGGAAATAAAATAAAATAGGAGCAGCTAGATTAAACTAGAAGCCTTAGGCAATCACAGAAACAATTAAGATAAGAATAAAATGGTGGACCACAATGCATCTAAATGAGATCACCACAGCTATCTTGACCAACTTCATTGGCAACACCAATGGCAGCACTTGAGGTGGTCTACAGCAGTGGTTCTAAACCTCTGGCTCCCAAGATGTTCCTGGACTGCAACTCCTCGTAGTCTTCATCACTAGCTGAGCTGGTCAGGAACATCTGGGAACCCTCTTGTGATCACCAACATTCAAGCTTGTTGCAAAACAACTCTGGCAATTTATTTGTGTTTGGGTGAGAAATACTTAATAGATGGAGGGTTGTGGGGGGTCAGTTTCTGGAATGTTCCTTTGCTTGGTATCAGGCCATTTTCTGCTGTTTTGACTTGTGGATACAAACGCTAAATATTCCACATTCAAAAACTAGAGGGCTTTTAAAGAACTGGATTGACATTAACACAATTTCTAAAGCCTGTGAAAAGCACAATCTTGAATAAGTCTATTTAACCAATTAGTGATGGTTGCTGGAAACTAAAAAGCTCTCCATGCTGAAAACACTGGCAAATATAATAACAAATACTGATGTTGTCATTCTAAACATTAATTAAGGGTAGACAGAGGAAACTAAATGTGCTTATTATTGGTAATAGAGTGCTTATGCAAAGATACCACACATCATTTGATGCACCGCAGACAGGATGACTCTTGAAACAAATAAAATGGATCAGATGGGCTGTATTCATGCATTGACTACGGCGAAATGTTTTGAAAATGTTTAACATATTATGGGGAGGGGGATAAATCTATAAAGTGTACCTACAGTCCAGTGACTACAACCAGGGCCAGCGCTTCCATTAAGGTGAATTAGGCAGTTGCCTAGGGCGCCAAAACAGAGAGAGAGCGCTGGCCAGCCTGCCACCCCCTCGCCCCTGCTGCTGGCCACCGCCGCCCGCCCGCCACCCGTCACTGTCCTCCCCCCGCCCCCCCGGGCCCCGTGGGGGGCGCCCCGCGCGACCATCACCATCTGCCCCCCACACCCGTCGCTGTCCCCCGCCATCTGCCGCCCCCACCCCCACCCCCATTGCCCCCCACCCCCCGCGCCCATCACCGCCCATCCCCTGTGCCCATCGCCGTCCTCCCCCGCGCCTGTCGCCGTCCCTGCCATCCGCCGCCACCCCGCACCCATCGCCGCCCACCCCTGCGCCCGTCGCCATCCGCCCCTGCACCCATCGCCGTCCTCTGCCAACCACTGCCCCCCGCCCTGCCCCCCATCCTAGGGTGCAAAAAAAACCTAGCACCGGCCCTGACTACAACTGGCTAACACAAGCTTGTAAGGCTTGGCAGAAGAACAAAAACACAAGGAAGATGGATGACCTAAAGTGAAAAACCTTGTCAAGGAAAGCTAAGTACTGCTGATATACAAAGTGTAACTAGGGAGAAAAATGGGTTTCCCAGAATAGTGAAGCTGATTGATACTGCTTCAGACCTGAAGGTTAACAAGAGACATCAGTTTTCCAATGACTTGCATGATAAACAGAACTCTTTTGTCTGGTTTCAGAGTACTGGTGCTGTGGGAAAAAAATCTCATCATCTCTCCCTCTTGGGGTATTTTATAAAACAAAAACAAAAGAGAAAAGACAAATATTTCATTTAGGAAAGTGAACTTGCATTCATTGGCCATGGAATATATTGGGCTCCCCACCACCACCAAATCTGAAGTATTTTGGTAACGGGGATACAACCTGCTTAAGCAATGTGGCTAGCCTTCTAATTCGTATGCAAATTCATTCTTCCTGCTTCCTTTCCCCCAATTAGTCCTCAGGACAGTTGTCTCTCCTGACTGACCTTCTAATTCCCTCACAGAACTGCACTGTAAATATTCTTTAATTGGATCTCTCCAGTTAGAAGGCTGACAGAAAAATTTCATGACCCAAGAACGATAGCAGTGGTTAGAAGGAATGTCCTACCTGGGGAAAGTGGTGAACAATCAAGTTTGTCTGTCTTTCTGTCTGTCTGTTTTAGAACCCCAGAAGAATTGGTTACCTCCCACTTCCTACCCAATCAGAAAATGGCAAATACTGGGCAAAATCTAACTACTTAGATTAGCGAGTTGCAACTATAACCTAGACAGCATCTTAAAAAGCAGAGACATCACCTTACTGACAAAAGTTTGGTTAGTCAAGGCAATGGTTTTTCCAGTAGTGATGTATGGAAGTGAGAGCTGGACTATAAAGAAGGCTGATAACTGTAGAATTGACACTTTTGAGCTGTGGTGCTGGAGGAGACTCCTGAGAGTCCCCTGGATTGCAAGGAGATCAAACCTATCAATCCTGAAAAAATCAACCCTGAATGTTCACTGGAAGGACAGATTTTGAAGCTGAGGGTTCAGTACTTTGGCCACTTCATGAGGAGAAAAGACTCCTTGGAAAACTCCCTAATGTTGGGAAAGGTTGAAGCCAAAAGGAGAAGAGGACGGCAGAGAATGAGATGGTTGGACAGTGTCATCGATGCAAGTGGCATGAACTTGACCAGTCTCCAGGAGGCAGTGGAAGAAAGGAAGGCCTAGCAAGCTCTGGTCCATGGGGTCACAAAGAGCCGGACATGACATAATGACACAACAACAACAACAACAACAAACAAACAAACAAACAAACAAACAAACAACAAACAACAGCAATGACGACGAAACCTCATCTTGGTTGTAGAACTCTGCTTTTACCCCATTGCCATTTGGACAAAGCAGATATCTGGTCAACCATAAGGTTTGATTCCAGAAGTGTTGCTTTGTGTGACAATGGATATTTAAAATGCAAAACATAAAATAAGATATATCAGCAGCAACCCATTCCTTACCTATTTATTTAGACAGGCCTCTTGCATTTTGCTGATTTTTAAAAAAGAACTTGCATTTCTTCTGAATGGTTTACTTTTTACTATATTGAAATTCTCAGGGAAATGTTAAGATAAAAATATTTTAAATAAATAAATTAAATAAATATTTGTAAATAAATAAATAGATACATAAATATTGCTCTTGTATGCCATTTTTGGCTGAAAGGCAGTGTAGAGATAAAATAAATTGATCTCCAGACTGAACCCAGCGTTTCACTTCTTCCTTATGAAATGTAAATGATTTGCAGTCTGTGAATCATAGAAATAATCCTAGCTTGTCTGCTTGGAGTTTCTCCACAGTGTAGCATTTTGATGGGACATCAAACAGTAGCTAAGACTAAAAAGGTAGCCCACTGTGTTGGTTCCTGAGAAGAGAGCCGAAGCCAGTTTTCTGAGGATGGAGATCAACACTGCCTAAAGCACATGGTCTCTGCAGCATTCCAGACATCAGTATGGTGGAACACAGCTGTTATCTGGGAAATGCAAGCCCTAATGTGAAAGGGGGTATTGTTGTTTTTCTTGCCAGTTCTCTCACTGTTGTTTTATTACTTGTCACAGTCATATCTGAGCACTTGGAAATAAGCTGTTGCTGTCTGGTTCATCTCTCTAACAAACTAAATGCCAGAAGTAGGGATGGGCATTTCATTTTGGAACCAGTAGGTTACGAAACAAACCACATGAGCCCAGGTGGTGCTGGCCAATCAGACAGGGAGGCGGGATGATACCTGTTCCTGCACAGCGACTGATTAGCCAGCACCCACAGGTGGAAAGAAGACATCGTCGCATGTTTTAGTACCTTTGATCTATCAATTTTATGGATTATTTTAAACATTATTATGAAATGCATATTTGATAGAATGTATATTTACTACTTGTATTTATTTTAGTTTGGTTTTTGACTGTGAATAAAGATAACTAACTAACTGACGTTGCTGCATGCCTGTGCCAGCAGAAAGAAAGGTAAAGCAACTAGTTCCAGGTGTATCAGAAGGTTCTGAGCACCACCTGGGCTCGTGTGGTTCATTTCGTAACCTACTGGTTCTGAAACGAAATGCCCATCCCTAGCTAGAATTCACTCAACCCCAGCTGTAAGGTTATGGTTTGTTTTTTTAGCATCTGTGTCTGTCGTTGAGTGATCTTCCTGTTTCTTGTATTCCCCAAATAGGAAAACTGTGTCTGTCAGATATTATTGTATTTCTGCCACTTCCAGCTGGTGCTTTGACTGTCCATATGGAAGTCTTCAATGCCATCGGCAAATTCATTGGTGAGACATTCACGTGTAAGCAAATCAGCAGCTCACAAGGCAGTTCACTGGGGGGCTGCCTGAGCATACCAGAAGCTGCCAGCGTCTATTGCAAAGTACTAATGCTCTCATTCTGGGGCACTACAATATAGCAGATGAGGCATGGGAACTAGTTATGCATTAATTAGTTAGTTATGTGCCACCAAGTTAGTTCCAACTTAACGGTAAGCACTTATAAAGTATCAGGTACAGAGTAGTGATGGGCACCAAATAAAAATTAAACACTGATTTGTCAGTTCGTTGTGTAATGAAACGAAATGAAATGAACCAAGGAAGCAGCATTTAATGACAAACAAAACAAAAGTGTGTGTGTTTTTTAAAACAAACTGTTTCATTTTGCTGTAAAACGGCTCCCAAGCATGCTGCAATCAATTAACTTAAATCAAGCGTGCTGCAATTTAATCAAGGATATAATTAGATAATTGATTCATTTTAAGCGATTCCACCCAGAGAAGAGTTTAGCACAGTGTAGCAGGGGGAGAGGATAGGAGGGGAAGAGAATGAAGTCCTGCAGGGTTAAGCTGGGACAGTATCAGACATGTGACCAAGATGGTGACTTGCAACTTGCCAAGAATGTATTGTGTCCCTGCTTAACCCAAACAGCCTGCAAGGTTAGGAAGAAAATACAGTGGTCCCCCGCCCTTTCACGGTTCATATACTGTGGTCCCTCTATATTGCGGGACTGCAATATATGAAAAAAGGTCCCCTGGGTTAAGGGGGGAAAGGCCTGTTTCAGGCCTCCCATACTTATACCCAATCTGGCGCTGTCCCAAATGGGCCTGTGAGGGCCTTCCCAGGCCTTCTGCAGATCCCAGAAGTGACTTCCGGTAAAGCAGAAGTAACTTCTGGATTGCCAAAAATCATTTCTAAGGCCTCTGGTAAGTACAAGAGCCCCCAGCTAGGCACCCCAGGGCCGACCTGACCTGCATCCTCATATCGCCGATTTTCAATTATCGCAGGTCAGGTCAAGCCCCTAACCCCAGGGGTCACTGTAAAGCCAAAAGAAGGCAGAGGGTTAATTAATGCGATAGAAAAAAAATGAACTAAGGCATTCCACAATACCCGCAAGCCCAGCGGAGGCTGGGCTCACAATTCAGGGGTAACCGGAGGTCCCACGATGCTCTCAAGAGGAGAGAGGTGAGCGACCTAGGACTGGTGTTCCTAGCTGAGGAGGTTTGCCTCTCCCTACCAGCTGGTAAACGTGGCCAGTGAGACACCACTGCCAGCAGCAAATAAAAAGGGGGAAACCCATCAGGGAATCTGGCAAAAACGGCGAGAAGCCACTGCCCACAGCAAGGGTCTTCTTGGAGCTCAGTGCTCCACGGGAAGCAGCATAGCGCTGCTAAGACCGGCAGGAGAGGAAACACTCTGGCAGGAAGGGCTGGGAGCACGGCAATTGAAAAAACGGCCACCTGCTATAAGCCAGCCGAGAGGGCAGATGAGGACAACTAAAAGGCTTCCAGATCCACTGTCTGCCTGAGTTTAAAAAATGCTGCCCTCCAAGGTCGAGCTTGCCCTGGCACTACGGCCTGTCAGCTGGCTAGGAATGGAGATTAAAAACTCCGACTGCCTCTTTATGAAGCCCAAATGTATTGAAAATTAGCTTCTTTATATTTTGGGCATGCATATCAGAAGATGAACACAGTCCTCATTTGTAAGGCAGATATTCAGGCAAACAACGTTTGTAAGAATTGGGATCGCTGAAGGAGAAACATTTCCATCAATTTCTAATTGCAAAATGGGTATCTCATCTAGACTGACCCTTAGCAGGGTCTTCATAGAAACATTCCTGTTAGATCTGGAGAAAAAAATTGCTCTCCTCAGCAGTTGTGGAATGGTAGCTGTACTCAAAATGTAGCCAGAAAGGCCGAGAACACTCATATATGTTTGGACCACAAGTCTTTGATAGTGATAGGCATGAAACAAAAATATAGCATTTTGTTCCGTTTTGTTTCTCCCTTTGTTTCATTTTGTTTCAATATTGACAAATTTTTAAAAGAATTTTTGAAATGAAACAAAATCAAACGATTCATTACTTTACATAATGGCTCCCCTGGGTCCTAGAGGAAACAAATTGGGAGGCACAGCTTCTTTCGACTCTTCCTTGTAAGCCCCCCAAATTTGGAGAGGTTCAGAATTAAGGGGGGCAAGTCCCCCTAGCTAATTGCAAAACTGCTATACAGCATGTGCTGAGAATATAGGGGTTAAGCAAGGGGAAGTAATAAATTGACATATTGCTGGCACTGTGCATATCCAGCACCTCCAATTCCTGCTGGGAGGGACCCTATTTTCAGTTGAATACCTTGGCCCCCTGAAGCTCAAATCTCTCTAAATTTGCGGGGCTTACAGGGAGGAGCTTGGGGAAGCTTCCCCTTTTTGTTTCCCAAGCCAAAAAGGGTGGTTCGGTTCAGTTCGGTTTGTCATTAAACGGTGTCTATCATTTCATTTTATAACAAAATGACAAAACAGCATTTCATTTTTCATTTGGTGCCCATCTCTAGTCTTTGAATCTGCTCAGATGTTTTACAGAGCACAGCTTACACCACTCTCTGATGGGCAAGCCGAGAGAGGCTCTATCAAGGCTCTTCTGTCATTTGGGACTGTTTGACT
>JAHTLZ010002289.1:0-22051 GCA_023846285.1 Phrynocephalus versicolor
AAAATCTTACACAGCGTGGATAAAGTAGATAAGGAGAAAATGTTTTCTCTATTGCACAACACTAGAACTAGGGGGCACTCCATGAAACCTTTGGGTGCTAGATCTCAAACAAATAAGAGGAAGTACTTTTTCACTCAGAGGATCACTGGTCTATGGAATTTGTCAGAAGAAGTGGTGACAGCTGTAAGTCTTGACAGCTTTAAGAAAGGATTAGACAACTTCAAGGGTATCAATGGCTATCATTATGGATGCCTAAAGACAACCTCCAGGTTGGAGAGATAGGCAGGATATCTCTCAATGCTATTTGGAGGGAATCATAAGCAGGTGAAAACATCTACTTGTGATTTGTGAATACCGTGAGGCAAATGGTGAGCCGTGAGACAGAATGCTGGACTGGATGGGCCGTGGCCTGTTCCAGCAAGGCTGTTCTTATGTTCTTATGTTCTTATGTTCTTGTTCTCTTGTTCTCTCTCTCTCTCTCTCTCTCTCCTCCCTCCTTCCTTCATCTAAGGTGGGGGGGGCAAGTTTGCAGAACTCCACAGTTCAGGGATGGCAAAAAAAGTGGCCCCAGACTTTCCAAAGGTACCAGTTGCTGGCTTCAGAAAAAGCACAAACATATAAGTAAGCAAACTAACTACTTACCTGTGGTAATTGATCCCTAGGATACATGCCATAGGTTATGTGGTCCATATTGTGCTTGAAGGATGGATGCTGGTGTTCACCAAAGCCGTATACAGAGGTGGATGGGACAGTTGTTGTGATGTGAAGGGTATTAATCAGAAAATAAGATATTCAGGAGAGAGGTGTTCCATATATGTTAAAATATGGAAAACAACAACAACTGGAAATCAATGTCGAGAATACCAAGCTTTCAAGAATACATTAAACTGTAAGTCAGTTGCTTTGGCTTCAGAAGTATTTCTTTAACCATGATTAAAAATTATGGTATCTTTTAAAGCAGCATACTCAAAAACTAATATGTGTGGATTAAAGCTTTATTATTATTTATTATTTATTTGTTTCATTTCTATACTGCCCATCTTCCAATAGGAACTCTGGGTGGTTTACAGCAATATTAAAATCAACAATAAATAACAGAACAACAAGTCAACAATACTAGTAGAAAAGGGGGGGAAACCCCCAGCAAGAGGCATTGTGGGCAGAAAAAAAATTAAATTAAAAATTAAATTAAAAGTTCACCAAATGCCTCCCTAAAAAGCAAGGTTTTGAGCACTTTTTTGAAGGCGGGCAGGGACTGTGCTAGGTGCAGCTCACTAGGAAGAGGGTTCCACAATGTAGGGCCCACCACAGAGAAGGTGCGGTTGCGTGTGAGCGACTTCCACGCCTCCCTGGGTGTGGCCACCCTAAGTGAGCATGCCTGCGACATTCTAGTGGGCCTGGCCTCAGTTGACCTCTGGGAGATATGCTCCGACAAGTATTCAGGTTCCAAGCCGTGGAGGGTTTTGAAAATCAAAACCAGGACCTTGAACCTTATTCGGAGGGCCACGGGCAGCCAATGCAGGCGTGCCAGAACTGGGGTGATGTGATCGAATCTACTAGCACCCACCACCAGTCTGGCTGCTGCATTCTGCACCTGTTGGAGCCTCCGGATAAGGGTCAAGGGCAAACCCTACGTAAAGGGCATTGCAGTAATTGATCCTTGAGATCACAAGGGCCTGCACAACTGTCCTCAGGGAGGACTCATTGAGGTACTTGATAGCCTTTAATAATAGAGTTCATTATCAACTGTTTTTGCTTCATTAAAATAAATACAATATGCAACATTTTCAGTAAACTAAATCTTTATTCTGCCTGCCAGTGCTTTTGATGTCCAAAGCACAGGTCATGTTAACATTTAAAATGACACTATCTTTATTCATTTTTAGATTTTATACTAAACTCTCTTATTATTCTGTGCTAAAAGACAAAGAGTGTCATCTCAATAGGATCTAAGTCTGAAACTAGTTGAGAACCTTTATGAGCCCTCAAGGAACCAACTAGAAATACAGTATTAGAATCAAATAGTGCTCAGTTATTCTTATTGGCAAGAACATACCGCAGTACTTAATGTATTGTACTCAAGATAGGTTCAGATTTGGATCATGAAATTTGTTTAAAGTACTACTATCCTGCTTTTCATTGTGTCTGCACCTATCAATTGACCTACTTTAAAAGGAAACAATGAAATCCATTAGAAATTAAGCAACCCACAATGACCAAAATAAACAACAAACAGAATGGGCTGGATCAACCCAGAATTCAGGGCTCAACAATGGGCTCAAGTTACTGGAAGTCAGACTTAGGTTGACTCTCAGGAAAAACCTCTTAATTGATATAGCAGTACAGCAGTTGAACTGAATACCACAAGAGGAGGTGAATGGCCAACACTGGAGGCATTCAAGAGAAATTTATATATCCACCTTGTGTGGTTTGTATTCCTGGACGTGATAGCCTTTGTGATTCTATGATTCTATAAAACAAGAACCAACCAAACAGTAGACAGAACATAAGTACAGTAGTACCTCAATTTACGAATATAATCCATTCTGAATGCATGCTCTTAAGTCAAACTACTCTTAAGTTGGGGTACCTATCTAAAAATGGAAAAAAATAAATTAATAAATCAAAAAAATGAAAAAAAAATTGTAAGTCGAGCAGACAATATCTAAAATTTGTAAGGCGGTAATTAAAACTCCAACAGTTTTCCACTCTTAAGTCAAATTGCTCTTAAGTCGGGGTACCATTGTACACAGAATTACCCACAAAAGAAGGATATGAAGCCTTAGTTGTTTGTGAAAAGCAGGGAAAGCTAGGAAAAAACATTGCCCTCAGTTACATATCTGAGATAGGACCCTTTAGCAGGGCCTCCTGTATCCTAGCTGAAAACGCCTCAGCTGGCATTGGAATACAACATCCCAGTACAAAGGCAAGGAAATGTTCTATGGGAAGAAAAACAAACAAATCTTGCCTTCTGTGGTTTTGTATGCAGTTTCAGAGTAGCCTTGGACTAGATGGGCGGAATATAAACTGAATAAATTGTAGGAGAATCTTTCTCACTCATAGTGCCTCTCTGTGGCGTCCATTAACAGAAAGCTGGAAGGCACGTAACAAACGAGTACAGTTTAACACAAGCGTATTGTTCTGAAAAGTCAAGGTTTAGATTCTGAGATACTATGTTTCACTTATCATCAGTTTCCCAGGCTAGTTCACTGTTGAGTAACCTGCATTCCTACACATGCGTAGTGAGCTCAGCTCTTAGAACAAAGAAATGACTGTATGTGTGTTTTTATGTTGACGTATAAGTCTGTAATTGGTTGAGAGATTGTTGCAAAGCTAAATGGGATTTGTAGTCATGTGGTAATTCAATAAAGGCTTGCTGGATGCAGAGAGACGGGTAGAAGGACAGAGAGACGAGGAGAAGCATCCATTTTGCACCAAGAAACACGTGTGGACTCTTTTCTTTATTTTCCAACCCATTAGGGGGGGTTGCTGGTTAAGCTTCCCTGCTGGGTTCCCATCAATACTCAAGCTTATTTCTGGAATAGGCTTCCCAAAGTTTTCCAAGCCTTTAAAACGTTAAGGCTTCACAGGATTTGATTCCTACAGTTGGCGAGCAACTTTTCAAGCCTCACAGATTGGGGCTTCCCACGTGGGGGTTATTCCCACAATAAATAACAAATAAATAAATTTCACATCCACATGAAGCCAGGGTTTACTTGAACTGCTGTTGTGGTACCACAGCTATTTAAGACAAAAACATCAACCAAACAAACAGCAATTTGGAATGAATGTGGAAGGATTTTTTTTCTCACTTTACAACCTTAACTCATCATCAGAGATCACGCAGCAAAGATAAAGCCATTGTAGCAGCATGGAGCCAGCCAGAAGTTGTAATGTGAGGTGAATAACAGTAAGGCGCACCAAAGTGGCAATGTGCTAGATGTCATTGAGATGACATTAAGTCATGTGCCGACTTTATTTTGAAGTGGTTGGTAAAGGGGGCTGTTTTGCCCCCACTCTGGCATTTGTTGATCAAAGAAGCTGCCTTGTGGAGATCTCCCTCACTGAGAAAGGTACTCCACAGCCTCACCCTGCCTAGTGTTCGGTCCAGTCTTGTATGTCAACAGAACAACTGCTGAGTCAACTAGCAAGTCCAAAAATTGAGGTGGTGACTGTTTTTCACTTAAATTTCAAGGCCCAGATATCCAAATTCAATGTCAGAAAGTTCACAGAGCCTGCAATTGGAAAAATGTGAGGCTGAGCAGAAGTAACCCCACAGTCTAGGCAACAGAGCTGGTGGTCCTTTTACTGAAAAACTTCAAGGCCTCTCAATAGTGCAAGCAGGAATTTCATTTGGTTTCGTTTTTCTTAGGGGGGCAGTTTGTGATTCCTTTTGTTAGGTAATGAAACAAATAATGAATAACGAAATGAACCAAAAGTTTGTTTCGTGCCCATCCTTAAAATCTAGTTGTGCATGCTAACCTGGAGCAGAATAGGAGTATGGATACAGATTGAATATTATGCTGCACAGTTGGGTAACATTAGCATGTGGATGCACAAATCCATAATCATTTCCACCTGGTGGGTTGTGTATATGCAAGCACATGCCAAAGCAGGCCCCACCATTTCCTCCTAACCATTACATTAGGCCAGGGGGTGTGGCCTGCTTTCTCTCTCTGACCCGCCAAAGTTTTTTTTTTTTAGACGAAAGCTGTCATGGCACATTTGGGCCCCTGAGGTAAAGCACCAGATGCCACCAGGTCTGAATTCTGTTTCAGAGAAATGATCAAGGGCCATATTCCTGTGCAGGTCCAAAGGCAAAAAGGTGTAATCTGGCACCTCATAATGGATCCCGACTCTATCCAGAGCAATTTGTGCCCCTCATCTGTAATGATTTGTCGAACTCCCATAGGAAATGAAAACAGGGGAGGAGGGAAAGAGAGAAATTGGGAAACATCAGCTCTGATGAAAGCACACAGACATTTAGTTTCCCTTTGATTTTCCTTTTTTGCCATCTTTTTGCCCTGAGCCTTTCATATTTATTCCGGTTAAATGCCATATGTAACTCACAGGCACATTCTAGTTAGCATCTTCCATTATGCTTCTTGTTACTAGTGCTATGACAAACCTTTGACTTGAATACCGTATTTGTTTAAGCTGTTCTTTTCTGAGTTTATTATAAAGTGTGGATTTAATATAAGACATTAAGCAAAATTGTCTGCGGAAGGAATACGTGGAATTGACAGATCTCTTAATGGAAATTACTTGCTACCAGGGACCTTGACAAAATGAACTGGAAGAGGAAAATTAACCAATGGATAAATTGAGTGGAATGTTTTCTACATCCAAATGACTCAATTACTACTGCAATTTACTGTGTTTGTATTTTCAGAGCGGGTGCTTAGACAGTTTGACAGGAGAGAGTTCACTTAACCTGAGATAAATGTCTTATTTGTGCAGGAAACAAATTAGGCTTCAATGATTTATCCCATTCCAAGCACTAAGGAATGTGTGTGGCACACTCACTCATCAAGGGGAAAAAGCAAAAAATATGAACATTAGTTATCATATCATCCTCAAGGAAATAGCCCATAATACAAGAATTCCCACATATGTCATCCTAGTATTTACACATTAGATCCTAATTTCCTTCCTCCTAAGTACTCTTGGATTTATAATATGGATGTTTTGGTTTTTATTCATAGCAATACTATTATTCTTACTACAGTATGAAATTGTGTGAAATGGTTGAGTATAGCATCAGTGAAGGCAATGAATCACACATATTTACAGTATTCATAACCATTACTGTTATTATTATGGTGATCAGGTACTGTGTTAATGACAACACCATCGGCAATGGCAATAACACTTGAAACCAAACCATACCTGAAAGGAGACATATCCCGAACAACCAAGATAAGCATTTGTAACAGTTGCATATGTCTAGTTACACTAATTATAGGCTAAGGTACTGGATGCTCTTTGTTGACAGTGTCCCCAAAGGCTTCAGAGAGAAAGTGGGTGTGAGAAGAGTTATTATAAAAAGACAGGATGGGTGACCTCACTCAGGTTCCTTGGAAAGACAGTTCCAAGGAAGCAAAGGACAAAGGATCAAGTCTTCCAAAGGAGCAGGAGATCTTAAAGATGGAGGGGTGGAGTCAGAGGGGCAAAGACCACAGTGACTGAAATCCTAGAATAGGCCCAATTGAACTGAAGATGGAGATACCTGCACTCCCCATTCATTCAAGGGGCCTACCCTAGTCCAGGACTCTGCAACATAACAGCAGCCTGAAGCACTTCCCAACAGCTTGAAATAAAGGAAAGATCAGCACCAGCAAATCATGATGTGGTAGCAAAGAAATTACTTTGCCAGCAGCTGAGACTGTAACCAGCAGGCACATCATTGAAATGAAATATTTTTCCCAGCCACAAGAGTGACAATCTCTCTCTCTCTCTCTCTCAGTCTCTCTCTCCATCCATCCATCCATCCATAGGACACATAGACAATTAGGAGACTACCCTTGCAGGGGAGGGCAATAGGCAATTAATTTTAACTGAGCTGTACATGGAATGAGGGCAGGTGTGATCAACTCAGACTGACCACCCACACCCACAGTTTCTATGGGATTTTATCTCAGTTCTCAGTATGGAACACTGACCATTGAACCTCTGTAGATTTGTGAAAATTCAGACAGAGACAAAATAATGTGAGGTGACAGTCTAGAATTATTGTTCTAGTGTGGGAGCATTCTTTTTAATATTTATTTATTTATTGGATTTTTATACCACCCATCTGGCAGCGAAGTCACTCTGGGTGGTTTACATGGCTCATCATGGCTCATTACATGCTGTTCACTGATGTTATATATCTAAAAGCTCCACTATTACATGCTGATGTTCTTTTCTACCCGAAAGTCATTTCACAGTGTCACACCAATTCACTTACTCCTACATTAATAAAATCTTCATCTATTGTTCTAATGACTTTTTTGAATTTTCTGAAGAAAATGGTGGATTTATGAGTCCATCACAGTAGAACCTCATACTGTGGTAGACCATTTACACCACTAATTTTACGACCCCAAGTTCTCTGGCTATTTCTTTCCATTGTCTTATGGCAAGCTTCCATGAATGACAGCCGGGGTGGGCAGTAGCTAGCCTATAGGCCTCTGGCAGGAAACACAATCCCCCAATAAAGGCATTGAGTCCCCATAAACCCTGTTCTGAAGAAAACAAAGCAATCTAAAAATCAAACCAGCAAGTTATTTATTTATTTATTTATTTATTTATTTATTTATTTATTTATTGCATTTCTAGGCCACCCGATTTCCCAAATAGGGACTTTGGGCGGTTCACACGAAAGCAAATTAATAAATGATTAAAAGCAGACAAAACAACAAACAGCAAATAGAACAAACATAGACTAAACACACTATAAATCCAGACCCCGGCAAGAGGAAGACTAAGGGCTGGCAATAAAAAGGGGGGGGGGAGGACAAACATTACATCACCAATCACCGAAAGCTTTCCTAAAGAGCCAGGTCTTTAAAGCTTTTTAAAAAGCTCTCAGGGACTCCATTTGGATCATTTTTCTTATCATGAAAACTGGCCCCTGAGGGGGGGCACTAAATTTTGTCACCTCTCCCAGCGGTTATGGCAACCACTAGCACATTCTGGATAATCATCTTCAATTACTGTAGAACTGCAGAGCTGGAAGGGATCATATGGATCATGGAGTCTAGCTCCTGTCAAGGAGGCCCAATTGGGAATCAAACTCTTGACCTCTGGCTCCACAGACAGATAGCTAAATCATTGAGCCGTCCAGCAGTTCCATGCTGTCGACTACCACTCCCATCGTCCTCAGCCAGCAAGGCGAATAGCTAGAGTCCAAAATCTGTGAAGAGAAAAATGAGTGGGCTAATTCTTGGCAGAGAATTGGAAGGGGGTAGGAAGAAGACTGTGAGGGAGGAGGAGGCACTGAAAAAAATGAGCACAACAGCATATGGGACGGGGGGGAGGTTAAAGCACATGTATTATTGCTATTGTTGCATATTCCTCTCTGAAGTTCAACTAAGGGCTCGGTCACATGTCCCTTTAAAGAGAGTTTAAATTACTAAATAAATCATGCCCAAAAATACCATCCTCATGGTCACCCCGCTTTTTGAAAAAAAAGGAAAAAGAAAACCCGGTAATGCTCTCTTAAGGGAGGTTTCTGTGACCTACCTTCCAGGCTGGGGAATTTTTGCCTCGCTTTTGAAATCCGGCTTTTAAGGAGGCAGACGCCATGGGACCGCGCTGATAATCCGGGTTTCTTTTTATTTTATTTTTGCATAGCACCCACCGGCTGTTCCTGGGGCCGATCAGTGCTGTTTTTTTAATTTGCCTGCATATCGGAGTAACAGGAAGTCCGACACAGAATTAAATTCCCCCAGAAAAGTCTTCCGTTTTTTTTTTCCAAATGCTAGCGCCACCTGCTGGCCAAGGGGGCTGAACTGCACTTTAAAATTGAAAAACCAGATTTTGACGTGAGACCTCTTCTCCCACATTTAAATCACGTGATGGGAAGAAGAGGAAAAGCCGGACCTTCAGAAGATCAGGATCGAAACCCAGGTGTGACCACAGCCTTAGTTTCTGCTTGGTGCACTGTTCCCACCCTGTTGGCAAAAGGGAAAATAGAAAAATGAGCCGTCGGCAAAACCTAAGCTGACTCCATTTTGAATGACATGCCGCCACTTACTCACTGGGAGAGCACCCAGCTTTGCTTTTCGGCCTGTCAACATCAACTCAGAAGGCAGGTGTTTTGCTCCCAACAGCGTAGAGCAGCCTCACGGAATAAGCCATTGCTATTTTTAACTTCTCTTCAGGAGGACTGACTGACTAACTCAGGAGTCCAGGAGGGGCAGGAGGCAGAGGGCGGCCTCTCTGACTCGCTCTTGAACTTTGCATCAGAAAGCATGACGTGCAGAAAAGACATCTTTAGCGAACAAGGTACTGTATAAAGAAAGTGTAACTCGAATGGAACAGTGAGCCTGCTTGCAAAAGCAATATACAAAGCAGAAGAAAGGGCTTGGTTTATTTTTAGGAAGGAGAATATAACTAATTTAGCTGGTGCATTTCATGGCTGACTGAAACCCAGAAAAGGGAGGGTTTACTGGAAACATGGTCACTTATTCCCTGAACATTAAAAGTTCACATGGCTCAAAAGCTACATTGTTCTGCTTACTTTTCATCTCTAAGGGCATCAGATTGTTTTCCTTTCGCAGGAGTTCTGGGAATGAAAACTTCCTCTTTTGTTACGTGAGCAGCTAAGAAGCTTTGTTTGTTTGTTTGTTTGTTTGTTATATTTCTATACTGCCCATCTTCTGGATGGAACTCTGAGCGGTTTATCAAAGTTTAGGACAGGCATGTCCAAACTTCAGCCCTCCTGATGTTTTGGAGCACAACTCCCAGAATTCTAAGCTTAGATTGCCAATGATAAAGGACTGAGGGACTGGTCCAAAACATCTAGAGGGCCGAAGGTTGGACATGCCTGTTTTAGGAGTTATAAGACTTTGCTGACTGGTAGATACTGCACATCACTGTGACTCTTGTTCATCTTCTCAGCATGCACCTCTTGTTTCCCTCACACATGGAGAGTGGTGGTCATTAGACACAAAGCTTCCTATCTGTGTGGAGATTCTTCACATGAACCGGCACCCAGATTTCTGGAGGACCTGTTACAGTGGTACATTGACTTACGAGTCCTTCAAGAACCGAGGAATTTGACTTATGAGCGGAAATCATTGGAAATGGATTTCCAAATAAACTCAAGTTATGGGTGGAAATCCATTTCCAATTATCCCCCGGCAATGTGTGCTGGGAGCATGGAGGCAATTCAGGAGTTAATACCATAGAGTAAACTCCCTGGTTGCCTCCATGCTCCCAGCACACATTGCCAATTAAGTATCCGGCCCCCCTTTAGAGCTTCAAAATTCAGTCCTCTGACCCCCAAATCATTCCATATTTCAGGAGGTTCCCTAAAATCGCTTCAGGAAGGAACCCCTGCTGCTTTGGAGCCCCAAGGTAAGTACGTTTTGGTTGCAGTTTTTTTCCCTTCGCAGCTCCACTGAAGCCTTTTCAAAATCACCCACCTGGACCAGCAAGCTTCTCTGTGTTTTGGGTGGGCAATTTTTAAAAGAGTACAGCTCGGGTCCATTGATCTTCGGGCAGCCCCCGCACCTTGGAAGGGAAGCAAGGAAGGAGGGGAGAGGCAATGGAGACAGAGATCTCCTCCTCCTCCTCCTCCTTGGTCCCACCTGTCAAAGTCAGCTGCCTGGCAGGGCTGTGGAAAGCAGCCTTTGGCTGCCCTTGATTGAGGGGGGAGGGTGAGTGGGACAGCCTTCCCATAGAAATTCATTGAAATCCATCCCTCCAGAATGGATTAATTGATTTTTCACTGCATTCCTATGGGAAACCGTTATTTGACTTAAGAGTTGATTGACTTCTGAGGAGGCACTCGGAACGGATTAAACTGGTAAGTCCAGGTAACACTGTATTGTTTTTGGACTGTCACTTTTCCTATGGGGGGAAACTAGGATGGAAGGGGTGGGATTAGCACATTCCTCTTCCCCACATGTTGATTATGATGAATCAACTTGGACATGACTGTACAATCCTCATGGACAGCCCAAGGATGCTTCCTGTGTGACCCGAAAATCACCAGGGCCCCTATCCAATTTCATCCATTACCCACTAAACAGCTATTAGAGTCAAGGGTTGGATGAGTTTCAATTTCTACCACCCCCATTCCCAACACAGCCAAGCTTGCTGTTTCCTCGCAATTAAGGTTGCTGCTGAAATCTGCTTGGGGGCTGCTGCGTGTGTGTCAACTGTAGATTATTCCATGTTGTCTCTATTAGAATAAAGTTTGGGGCTTCCTGATTCATCTGGAGTTGTTTCAATTGTTGTGTTTTTGAAACATGTATTTATTAATGCTTGAGCAACAAAACAAACAATTACAATCACAATGACATCTTAACACCAAGGAATAATAGGGGGGAATAGGAGAGATTTACAATAACTGCCAAGAGCGTCTTTTGTTGCCAGATGGGTGGTATATATATACCTAACTTATTAAGAAGTATAGTTATTTTGTACTAAATATCTTGTGAGGACAATTCATGATGGGTCTGAGTCTTTCAGTAGTCGTACTCCACCTCGATCTCTAGTGTCAAATTTTTTAGCAGCTCTTTTCTTGTTTTTGCTACCTGAACACTATTTTTAATGGGTGGGGAGATAAATCCCTTCCTCTCTCCTTCCATCTATTTAATATTCATAATTGAACAGAGGTCTAATATCTCCACACTTGTAAGAAAGCACATTCCCAGCATGCTTTTGCTTAAAGGGAGCCTCGTTATATCAAAATACGGTACTTAGAAACCAAACTGGATTCTTAAATTGCACTGCTCAACAACAAGAGCAAATGAAAGCAAATCACCTCTTTTCCTTTTCTTTGCAAAATTGACCCTGCATGGGTGTATTGGGAAATGGGGGGGACCATACAAATTTCATTTAAGAGAGACCACTGTGTAAAAACAATGGCATTTTTTAAAAAATGGCCTGATAGCTTTCCCATGTGCAGTGAGACATCCTCTTGCTTGCAAACTGGTCTTGTGTTGGTTACCAGGATCTATAGATAATAAATCAACTCTGGGGCGGTGAATTGGAAATTAGCAAAGATTTTGTTGGGGTTGGGGTGATTTGTTTCTCGCCTTCCCAGCTGCAAATGTACACCGATCAATACAGCCGAGAAATTGCTTGGCTAGGAAAAGATTTTCTGACTTGTAATACAAATGGCACATGTGCGAAGTTGTTAGCGGGAGAAAAATCAGGCTGGGCGCTCAAGAATAATCACAGAGGACTGAAGCAATGTTCCCTCTAATTCAATACCCTGTCACTGCTATGTAATTGTGCCACGGAGACCTTCAAGGAGGAACTAAATAACCACTGAGGGACAATTTTTACCATTTGCTAGATGCTTCTTGATGAGTGGGATGACACAAGATTCCCTTATTCTTTCTTTTACAGGGCTTCTGCCTGGCAAAAGAAAATATGCCCTTTTCAGGTGACAGCTCACAGAATACCCTACAGCCTAAGGCAGGGGTCCTCAACCTAAGGCCCCAGGGCCGGATGCGCCCCCCAAGGTCCTGAATCCGCCCCCCGGGACCAATTGCAACCCCCCCATCTACCCCCTGCTTTGCGAGCAAGCCAGCCTCCGCAGCTGCTTCTATTGCTGAGGCAGTTCAAAGTAGTGGGCTATGTCGCTTCTCCCACTCCCCTCAACTACCGCCCAGATGATCAGCATGCTGGCTAGTGGGACATTCAAAGTGGGAGGGCTACGGCAAGGTCCCCCACTCCCACCCACCCACTGTGGTCCGGCCCCCAGTGGTGTCTGCGGCGTGGTGGACCTGCCCGCTGTTTGAAAAACTTGGGGACCCCTGGCCTAAGGTATTCTTTGGAGACAAAGGATTGCCACAAGGAAGGAAGGAAGGAAGGAAGGAAGGAAAATTCAGGTTCTGTCAAGAATATGTGTAGTGCCCCATTAGCTGCTCAAAAGGTACAAGTAAGAACAAGAATGGATACACCTTATTTTCTGTTGAGGACCCCATGTTCTCTGGAGTTATCTGTTGAGGGCTGCCACATGTGAGTGGGTGGGAAGGTGGGAACAACAGAAGGTGGCAGTTGAGAGGAACAGAACTAAATGCAGGCAATTGAGTCCCCTTTTCTTTCTCTGTGCAAGGGTGACTGGGTCTTGGTTGGGGGGCTGCAATGAACCTCAGCCATTTATACCTATGTCCCTTCACCTAATTCTCAGGCTATAGGAGGAGAGGGAGAATGGGAGGGGAAGAGAGATGGAGCATTCATGTTAAGACCTGAATGGTCATGTCCAGGCAGTTTTCAGGCAGACCACATCCAAGGCGCTGAGCCTGCAATGAATTGGACTTTATTTGCAAAGGAAAAAATTTGCCATGAGAGAGACTAAACGCAAACATGGGTCTATGACTCCAAAGCACTCAGGAAAGGACTGCTAGCTCCCCAAGAAAACCAGCTGAGAACATTTGTGTGCTGACCCCGTCATTCCTGTTACAATGCCGCTTTCTTTCAAGGCAAATTCATTGGCAAATCCCGTCACACTCAGATGACTGAGGGGTTCACTTTCTTCATTCCACCACTCTGTAAATCCAGATCTTAGATAAGTTACTATTTCTGAACTAGAACTAGCCATTGCAGCTCATGGGAGGCCAGTTTGGACAGAGGTGCTCTGGTTACAGCTTGGAAAAGTTACTTTTTGGGACAATGACTCCTCTGGGAAGTATAGCCCAAAGAAGTAACTTCTCCAAGATTTGTCTGTGATATACCTGTACTGGGAAACTCCACAGCAATGAAGCACTGTGCTTATTTCATTTTTAATTTTTAATTTATTTTTATTTTTTAAAATTCACCACAAGGAATAAAAAAATTTAAAAAATAAAATAAAAAATACGCTGACCTGGCCCGCGGGCCGGCTGGTCAGTGCAAGTTTTAAAAAATAAATAATTAAAAATTAAAAAACTCACCGACCTGGCCCATGGGCCAGCTGGTCAGTGTGAGTTTAAAATAAATAAAAAAAATAAAAAAATTAACATGGCTACCCGGCCCGTGGGCCAGCTGGTTGGCGTGAGTTTTAAAAAATGAAAAACGAAACAAACAACGAAATGATTTTTTAAAATTTTCATTTCATTCTAAATGAAACAAAATGATATAAAACAAAATGAAAAACAAAACAAAACAAAACACCATTTTGGTGTCTCATGCCCATCTCTAGTTGAGAATACTCAGAAGTGATTTACCATTCCATTCTTATATGGGTGCCCTGGGACTGTGCACCTTGCCGAAGGCTACATAAGTTGGCTCTTGCCCCAGGAGGTACATAGAGATTCCAACTCCCAACTTCTGACTTCACAGCCAGATAACTAAGCCACTGAGCTATCCAGCTAATTTTTTGGTATAGAAATTTAGGGTTTTGCTAATCTTACCAACACTGACAGCATTCGAAACAATGTTCTCTGTTTGATTTTAGAGGTTTCAAAATCTACTGCACCTGCAGTAGAATATTCAGACTGAAGAAGCTACCTGGATTAGTAGCAAAATGTTTCAATCCCACCAGAAAAGAAGTCCAGTTGCCATGACTCGACTCATGGATAACTTCACCTGGATGACTGAGAATCTCCATAGATCTACTGCCTCTTATTTAACTAGAGCAAAATTTGGCATTGGAATGATTTCTGATTAGGATGGTGCAAAACAGAGACTGAGTCCACCCAGAGTGGCCTTTAGGCCAAGTGGGTTGGATATAAATATAATAAATAAATAAATAAATAAATAAATAAATAAATAAATAAATAAATAAATAAATAAATTCTATAATAAACAAATCTGGTTCCAGAAAATTTCCATACTTCTTCCAAAATGCGAATTCTTTGTCCAGGCACCAAATCCATGGGGTTATGATTACCAGAAATATTTAAAGAATAGGATTTGGATTTAGGATCACAAACTGCCATCAGATCCTCAAAAACTGTTAAAGGGATAGCAGGCACAAGATATCAGCACCAATATGAAAATTATTTATGATATCCCATGAAAATGGAGTTTCTGAAACCTTTTATGAGATTACATTTTGAATAAATGGAGTCAGTGATGGAACTGAGAAGACACCACGGCATACCAGTCCAAGAGATAGAGTGTACTTTGGTATAGGAGATTGGGGGCACACAGAACCCCAAGGGACCTGGCAGCACTGAGCAAGGCTTTAGGGTTAGACACTTTTGAACAGTGTTGGTGAACCTAGGGCACGGGTGCCAATGGTGGCACTCGGAGCCCTTTCTGTGGGCACTTGACATTGCCCCTTCACAGCCACTGGTATTCAGGTTAAATTGCTGTATTGACACTTTGTGAAAAATTAGTGGATTTTGAATCACAGTTTGGGCACTCGGTCTCTAAAAGGTTAGCCATCACTGCTTTAGAAGCGTGCCACAGAGAGATCAGGGCCCAGCGTGGAAGCCAAGTCCTTAAGTGAACTCTACATGACCTCAAGCACAGGCGAGATCAGGCTCCAACAGGCATGACTCAGGCAGTGACACCAGGGTGAAAACAGGTACCACCCAGATACCAGACCCAGAGATGCAAACCCCCCCCCCCCAGGTCGGGAAGTTACGTGACCAAAGACCATCCCTCCTCCTTTGTCTCCCTCTGTCCTATTGTCAATTATTCTCCATCCCTCCCCTTGTGACACCTTGTTTACCCCACCTAATAAAAGGCCTCGGCCCACCTGCCAGGGGACTCAGAGCATTCTGTTCACCTGCACCAGATGCGTCATCTTGTCATTCCTACACTTTGGGTTACCAGCTTTGATTTGCATGTAAAATCTTACTCGTTTTATAAGGGTGCAGATTGAATATACAGGCAACTTAACATGTACTACTTTTTATCAGTCAGTTTTCACTATAAACGTTCCATTTCTTATTCATTTTATTGGCTTATTTGTTTCATTTTGCTATTATAGTACTAGGACTTGTGATCTATAGCAATTTCAAGATCATTCTCACTCACAGCATTACTGGGCAGAGATAGGCATGAAACAAGTCGTGCTGAGTTGTCAAAAGTCATAGATGTGGCACCAGAGGTGCCACATGTTCCCTCCACGTACCCACCTAGTCTAGCTTCCCCCACTCATTAGCAGGTGTGCACTGCATGGGTTCTCCTCATCAGCTGACTGTCCAGGCAGGAGCATGGACATCCCTTCCCATTCAGTTGCCCACTCAGACAAGGAGATGGGGCAAGGATTCTAATCATGGGTACAAGGCTCACTACCATTGTCATTTGGGCCTGTTTCCCGAAAATGAAATGAAATGACCTTTGCAGACTTGCTCCACTCTTTGCCTTTTCACAACAGCTGCTTGTGTGATTCCGGAAGGTCCGTAGAACTGGAATAAACATTAAGGCATTTTTCGTAAGGTCCTCCAGAAATGAAAAGCTGTTTGACAGAGATAAACTGGCCTGGGAAATCAGGGACGGCTGAACAATGGCCAATGCTTCAGCAGGGGCCCACAAATTGTACAGCAGCAGGTAGAGAAGAATTTGTGTTACTCTTTCAACACCATTTATCATCTATTCAGGTATTCAAATATAGCTGGGGAAAACTGTCGGGCAGCCTTGTTTGTTGCTTATTGATTGCTTTTAGCAGTATTTTATATTCAAAAATGCACAAATGGCTCCTTTCTTTACCTGAGTACTCTAGCCTTCCACTCTGGCAGCTGTTGTGTGTGTCCTCCTTCTTGCCCTCTCTCTCTCTCACACCTCTATCCTGTTTGTCTCTTTGCTCATCCCAAGGTTAATATTTATTATTGCCATTTCTTTTGAAAGGTTCCTCTGAAAAGTGGCCCTTTAGAGGAAGGAAATGAATGGCATTTCAAATGTGGCCAGACAGCAGCTACAAGCAACCCTGTCCAATGCAGTCAAAGATTAGCAGTGTTGGGAGCTGTAGTCCAAAAACATCTGGAGAGCCAAATGCTTCCTGGCCCTGTTGTACAGAGGACAGCTAACAATGGCTGGCCCCCTTCTTTTTGATTTGGTCTAGGTCTCTGACATCAACTGGGTTAAGGTTCTTAGTTACCCATAAGATTAGTCATATACAGCAGCTAGAGATGGGCATTTTGTTTCAGAAGGGGACTGGATCATCATCCCGCCTACCTATCTGATTGAACAGCACCAGGGAAAGGGAAAGATGACGTGTTGGAGGCTGCTTCCTGGTTGGAGTTTTGCCCTGTGTGAGTTAAAGCAAGATAAGACAGTGGTTGATTTTGTTCTGGAGGGTGGGGCTGCGTTCTGAACACCAGCTGTGCTGGCGTGTTTTGTTTTGGAACCAGTCCCCATGTCTAATAGCAGCATAAAAAGCTATCTTACACTTGGTTTAATTATTTTTACAATATTAAAAGTATATTTTTCAGTATCTCCAGCCTAGTTTTTCTAAGATTCTGTGTACATGTCACAGAAGTATGTGCAACCCTCTTATCCAGAAATATGTGTGTCTAATTCTGTTATAATGAGTCAATCTCTTAGTCCAATGCAATGCTGATTTGTCATGCCTCTTCATGGGTAGAAAAAAGTTCTTCCTCACCATACCTGGAGATGTCAGTGACTGAATCTGGGAGGTTCTTACTGGTGGTCCATGGTTTGAACAGGAGATGTCTTTCAGCAACTGTATGGCACAACTAGCTGTTTCCCATAATGTACGTTTTTACGTCCCTCCAAGTCTGGTGATGACATTCCCATTCTTAGAATGGGAAGGGTGGAGATTAAAAAAAAAACACTACAGGAATGGTCAGTAATGAAACTGGATGCATCCAGATTTGGGTTTCCTATAATCTTTACATATTCATGATCCAAGATACAGGAGTGTTAAAATATAGTAAAATATGAAAAAGAAAAGTTATACTCTAAAAATATAGGAAGTTATAGCCTAATGAAGTACATTCAAAAATAGAGAATACATTTCTAAAACACCTAAGTTGTCAAAAATACAAATATATAAAGTAAAAAAGCATTCCACAGCCTTTAAACTTATATACATACTCCCAAAGAAAATTGTTCTATGTGATCACTCAGCCAAACCAGTTTGAATCTATGGAAGAAAATCCATGATGAGTATTGATGTTTGATGTCTAGTGCCCAAAGTGGCATGAAGTTGTAATCAAATCGCAATTGTGTGTGTGTGTGTCTCTTTCTCTCTCCCTCCCTACCTCTCACTATATTTATAATTATTTCAGTTATTCACACATCCTCCCCTGCACCACAATCTGTCAACAATCTATTTTCCAGAGATCTGGAAATCCAAATGTTTAGTACTCCAATAATAATTTTTTTAATAAGAAGTTTTATAGTTCAGCCTTTGCTAACTCCAGAAATCTCTAACCTGAAATCTGGCAGGCTGTCACTATGTTACTGTTTTGGCTAATATTTTGCAGACTCTAGAGGAGTGAGACTATTGTAACACCAGGACATTATAATACCAAGATTCCAGATCACCAGAATTGTGTCACTGGAAAATCCTGAAATGCTAAACCATTGTAAACTCAAAAATTATAATCAGCAAAAGAATACACTATCGAACTAAAATACCACTTCACATGTGCACATTGTAAAATAAACAAGTCCGTGATAACATAAACATGTTCAGGTGTCAGGAATTGTTATTACCCAGTGACCTTGCTTGCTGGGGATCCAGCTTATTTTATTGGAATGACTATAGTAAACTATTTATTCAAGCCTCAATTTAAAAAGCACTTTTAAGTGTTTTTCCTGGCTGCTGCTTCCACTCTCCCCTTTGTTTTTATACTTTGTATCTACAAATTTTTAAACCTTAATATGAAACCTGGGGGAGTGAGTTTTCCCCTCCTCTTGAACCGTAACTCCCATAATTCCCTTGCCAGTCCAACCAAATAGTGTTACCTTACATAATGGGGAACGAGTGCCGCTATGTGATCCCATTCCCCTTTTCCCTGGGAACAGAATCTGCTACAAGAACAAGTTCTGATCTGAACAAGCAATGCCTGAATCTATGTAACAGTGGAACAAGCACAGCATTCTAAGGCCAATCTTTCTGGAGCTCAGTTGTGATGATCCAAGATATTTGTTGCCTAAAGCAAAACAACATATAGCACTCATACACAGACAGACAGCCCTAAATGAAGTTAAAATGCCCAGGTATATAAGTTATGTTGGCAAATGAGGCAGGAAATCCCAGAAGCACATACCTGCCAGTAAAAGTAGTGCCATGGATCTTTAACTATTTCCTGCCCTTTTATAGTATCCACAGTCTGCAATGTAAGACAGTTGTCTCACTACTCAATGGTAGGACTGGTCCTGTGAACTGTTGGTCTGAGATGCTGGAATTCGCATGGATGGACTATGCATTATATCCCAGATGCATATTATACCTCTTGCCTTCAACACATATTCTATGAAGACTCGCTCATCTTTTACTATACCCATGTGTCATTCATAGCATCTCTTTGTAAAACCTATTAACCAAGTATTAGATTAAGAATTGATTCTTCACCAGAGAGAGAGAGAGAGAGAGAGATTCTGGAAGACCATGGATAAGGAAGTGAGTATGACCCCCCCCACTCCCGATTTCCCAGGCAATACAGTATTATGCTTTTTCATTTCGTTGTAGATAAACATGTTAGCCAAGGGTGCCCTCTAGCTTCTTTCACTCTCCAGTTTAATGCCCTCCATATAGAACTGGCAACGATAACAGAACTACACTGAGTAACACAACCATGTTCTGTATCTCCTTATACATAGCCAACATGCACCACTTAGGAGCTCCAAAACATGACACAAACATGCTGTTGGTGTATTTCAGCATTTCCACAGTTTCTTCTAACTTGTATGGAAATGCATGAAGCATAGTTTGGAATGTACTGCAACATATTGTCAAACGAGAGTGTGTTTATTTTTTTTGAAGAGAATATTATTGAATGGCTGCCCCAATCTTTAAGCAGTGTGAGACCTTTGCCTCAGGTGGTAGATTCTAGTGAAGGCAGTGATGGCAGTCCCCCAGCTGTTCTTCCTAGATTCTCCATCTATTGCTCTTCTTTTGGACCATGTTAGTTGACCCTGGGTATTTTAAACAAGGCCACAACAATCTGTCAACAGGTCTGAAACGAAATGTTGCCAGTTCAATCAGCACTCTATGGATGGATGGTAGAGGTGATACCATCTTGGCCTTTGCCTCATGGGGCAAACTTTCTTAGGATAGTCCCAGTCTCTGTCAATATTTCAGAAGCCTCCTTGAGACACCACCTCAACAAATAATCACCCCTTCCATTAATTTAAGTTGAAATGGAAGCTATTTTTCATTCAACACCTGAGGGGGGGGAAATCAGCCCAAATGTTGAAGTGAAACCCTACTCCAGAACTTTGACGAGTTGTCTTTTGGACAACACCTGCCAGAATTCCTGAGCCAGATGAGCCAGTGGCTATGCTGGCTGGGGGTTGCTGACAATGGTAGTCCAGCGTGCACTGGAGTCATGGAATTAATTGCCCCGCCATGGGTAGAAGGGTGCTAGATAATGTCATGGAATATATAGATTCAAGGGAGTGGTATCAGGAAACAGATATCTAGTCTTGTGCACTCCCAGATGCATTTGGTGGGGCCACTGTGAGATACAGGAAGCTGGATTAGATGGGCCTTTGGCCTGATCCAGCATGGTTCTTCTTATGTTCTTATGTTCTTATATTCTTATAGGTCTCCATGACTCATGTAGTGATTCCCAACCTTGTCTCCCCAGATGTGCTTAGACTACAACAGAAATCCTGGCCAGCACAGCTGGTGGTGAAGACTTCTGTGAGTTTTGGTCTAAGAACATCTAGGGACTCAAGGCTAGGAACCACTGCACTAGAGACAGTCCCTTGTGTGCCTTTATTTCAATCCCGGTGATGCCTGACTGGCCACAATAAGGAACAAGATGCTGGACTAGAAAGACACCTAATGGAAGAGGAAGAAAAGAGAAACTTGGCCCATAAACACATGGTGAAATTTCTTTAAAAAGAGAAATAAATCCTACAGGCCTTTTAAAGACGTCTTGGCTCATACTATATAGTTTCAGCTACACAGCGCCACAGTACTGGGTGACTAAGTAGTCATTTTTTCCTTATTAAATGTAATTCTAATTAATGGGATTCATGCCAGATGATTATTATAGCTAACCAGCCATCATGAAATTGTCTAGCTGATAACACATGGCAGAAGGAAACTTTGCACCATCAGCTACCAAGCTTCGGAAAGAGCAACTGGAACAATCTTGCAATCTAAAACAATGCACAGCTTATTAAAATTAAAGCCCTTTGTCTAAGCAGGCAAACTCAAGTTCTTTGAGAAACTCTCATTTGAAAGGGGAGGAAATCCCTGACATCAGACACAAATTGCCTACATAATGCCATTAAATTAAAATGAGCTTACTGAATTTTGGGAAGGATGGATTTCATTTTCTGATATCTCCCAGCAATACCAGTAGATATCAAACATTCTGAAATGAGCAGAACATTCTAGTTGATGGGAAGATGTGGACCCAGATCCAGTGTCATCTTTCTTCTAGAATCAACTATCCCCTCTAACACTCAGCCCCCCTTTTTGTGTCTGGCGCAAAACAGCCCCCCCACCTATAAATAGTAATTATAACAATAATATGTGCATGCCATTGAGTCAATTCTATTTCATGACAAGGCTTTCTGTGGTTTTCTAGGTATAGAGGACTCAGAACGCATTGGCTACTTACTCTGGGACTGCTCTAAGACTGCACAGCTTGCCCAAGGCTACATAGCCTGGCTCTTCTTGCAGGAGGCACAGTGGAGAATTGGACTCAATCTCTGATACTCAACTCACTAGGCTAGCTAGCCAGCTCACCCTCAATCTAGAACAGTGGTTTTCTCAACCTGTGGGTCCCCAGATGTTCCTGGACTGCAACTCCCAGAAACCCCTTCCAGCACAGCAAATGGTGGAAGCTTCTAGGAGTTGCAGTCCAGGAACATCTGGGGACCACAAGTTCAGAACCACTGATCTAGAAAATGATGAAGGACTGTTGCGGGGACGAGGGGGTGGGGGAGAAAGTCCTAATTCTCCTTGTACTTGATACTCAAGCAGGATCAGTACCTTTGACGGAGATAGAGGTTGGGAGTTCAATTCCCCACTGTGTCTCTTGCAAGAAGAGCGAGCCTGTGTAGCCTTGAGCAAGCTGCACAGTCCCCGGGCTCCTAAAGAAGAAGGGAATGGCAACCCTCTTCTGAGTAGTCTCTACTAAGAGAACCCTGAGATGGATGGTCTAAGTCAGAACTGACTTCATGGCATGTCATTATTTATCATTTTTATTAGACCCAGTAGTGACTATATATTGCAACCTCAGATTATCATTGCACTGTGTGGGAATAACCCCCACGTGGGAAGCCCCAATCTGTGAGGCTTGAA